>CAJVQA010000999.1:0-28327 GCA_910591915.1 Cetraspora pellucida | reverse complement strand
TAATAGTTTTGCCCTTATAGGGTTCTAGTTTCTAACTGGTACTATCGGAAAGATTCTATTTTTCCTATTCGGGACTTCAAGATGGGTTTCCAGTCCTTACATCCAGATTGGGTAAGTTCCCAGTCCTTCATTGGTTCCTTATCAGCACCTTTTCGTAGGACTTATATCAGATTTATATCTGCCTATTGCCACCTAACCAGATATATTTCTTGATGTAACATAGTATGTTACACTAATTCCAGTGCCTAGAGCTACAGAACCAGAGCGCGGAAAGCAGTATCCCCAACTTCACAGAATATGGTTGACCATTATACAGGTCATATAACACCAGATATATTTATTATATATTTGAAAATCATCACCAGTAGGATTCGAACTCTAAACCTGGCCATCTTGGATGCAACAACTTAACCACTTCACTAAGTCGCCACATCCTCAAGATAAAAGTTAATTTTAAAGTTTGTTAAGAAAATGTTTGTTCTTTTGATAAAATATTAATAATGAGATTAATGATTTTTGTTGTTATAAAAAGTTAAGCTAATATTTTGTTAAGTAGATGTATATATACAGAATTATAGGTTTTGAGCATATCTTAAAATAGGATTCAGATTTATTTTCTTTAGTAGTTATATTTTCTAAGATATATATAAGAATTTGAATAAATTATATAATTGAAAAGCTATATGATTATAAAAAAAAGAATAAAATATCTGAGCATTAAATTGTTGAGTCTATTGATTATTATTTTAGTAAAGATTTTGTATAAATGTTTAATAAAAATAATAAGAAGTGTGTAATTAAACTGTTTTGTAAATGTAAATTTTTTAGATATAAAGAAATAATTGCTTGTTTTTATTATATTAATATTATTTCTAATAATAGAAAAAAATCAAGTATTTAAAGAAAGATTTGTTTGGCTAATAAGCTAAGGCATTTTAATATTTTATTTAATATTGCTTGTAGATTTGATGCTTTATTTAAAGAAGACTTTTTTATTATATATTTTAGTTCTTTTATTGTAATAGTATCAGTTAATATAGAGTACTATTATGATTTATTTTAGTAATAAAATAGTAATTTGTTTTTAGTTGGGCTATTCTGTATTGTTAGATGAGTTTGCCTTTGTTTAGTTTTTAAAATATACATATATTTATAGTTTTATTTATATAGATAAAGTGATTAAGTACTCTGTCTATTTAATATTATAAAGAATTGCAAAGTCTGTATATTTTTATAAAATGCTGTTTATTATTTTTTGTTATATTATTTGTAAAGTTAGTATGTCTTTTAGTAATAGCTGTTTGAATATAATTACATTGGACTACTTGGTTTTTAATATTTTAAGCATTATATAAAGTACTGTAAGCTATATAGAATTGATTAACAGTATTGTTAAAAATTAGTATAATTTAGACAATATTTGTTAAGAATTGTGATAGATAGGTTTGTTAGTATTTGTGTTTTTCTATTAAGCAGTTAATTAGTATAATAATTTGTTATAATAATATGAGTAGTTTGGTAAATATAGCTATATATATGTTTTTGTTTATATTTTTTAGTATCATATAAAGTTGTTGCTTTTTTGGTAAATGTCAGATAAGTATAAAATATAATTTTTGTTGTTGAGATTGTTATTAGCTGTCTTTTTTATTATTATGCTAAGTTTGTACTATTCTTTGTTAAAAGTTTATATGCATAGTGTTAAATCAGTTGTTGTATTAGTTCTATTTTTTATATATAAATTGGTTTTTGTTTTAAATTTTTTCACTTATTATTGTTTATTTGTTTAATAAGTATATTGTTCATTTTATTTTTTATATCTTTGAGTTTAGTTATAAAATTTGTATTTCATGTTATATATATTATTTTGTAATTGCTTCATATAGATTTAGTTAATATATTAGAATTGGTATTTTAATTTGATATATAATAGCAGATGATTTTAAATATTATTAATTTAGCTAAACTAATTTGTTTATTGCTAGGTAGGTGTGCTGATTTCAAAGTAATTTAGAATGTTTGTAAAGATGTAAGTAATAAGATAATAGAATAAAGATGTCTTTTTTCTATATATATTAAATAGAATATTATTATTAAAATTACTAATAATAATTATATAATAAATTTTGTTAAGCCTATTGTATTTATGTTTTTATTGTATTTTGAGTATTAGTTAAAAGTTACTGGTTGATGACAGGTAAACAGATATAATTTTAATTTTGTTGTGCTAGAAAAATAACAAATTTATAATGATTATTATATCTAGATAGACTGCAATATAATATATATAAAATTAAAGTTGTAGATATAATGCAATTGCTGTATTAAGACTGCTTTCTCTATTTTTTTTGTATTTGTATTGTAGTTAAATGTATAGATTTTGTAATACAGGTTGGTTACTTAAAGCTTTGTAAAAATAAATTCAGTAATTTTTGTTTCTTGTATACAAATAATATAAAATTATTGTTTATAATAATATTAAGACAGTATTGTAATTTAAAATTATTAATGCCTTGCATATTATAAATATATATTGTTAAGTTATTGATGTTAATAAGATTAGTTATAAATTGATTTGTTGAAGAGTTAGAGGTAAAAGTTAATGTTTAAACTGTTAGTATGTATAGTTATTGTTAAGTAAAGGTTTTCTAGTTTGGTTTTTAAAAAAATAATAGTACTAAAAGATTATTTAAATAATGTTAATAGTAAAATATTGTTATAATAGCTTTAGTACATTTTTAGTCTTTATTAAGTATTAGAATAGATATTTAAGTTTATTTATTTTTTTATAGTTTGATAGTTTTTAGTTTCTGTTAATAAGTTTAAAATTGCAGATTTGAATAAATTGATAGTTTTATCTAGAACTATATTTTGTATGTCTGTTTGTTTGGTATTTGCAAGTATATTAATTCAAGTATCTGGAATATAATAAAAGTAGTATGTTTGTCTTAGTGCTTTGGCTGTATTTATAAGTTTCTTGGTTGTGATTATTGAAGTTATAATATTAAAATTTTTGATTTTTTATAAATCTTCAAGTAGAATAGATTTATTTGTAGAATTTGTTATCATTATACTAAAAAATAGTAAAAGTAAAAATTTGTAAATTGGTATTAGTTTTCTGCTATTAAAAAGGTAAATGCATCAAATGTTCTAATTTTATTAGTATTTTTTAGAAGAAATGTCTTGGCTTTAATATAATTATTTAAAAGATTTTTAAATATAAATTCTTCTTTAAGAAATTGTATAATCTGCTACTAAGCTCTTTGTATACTAGTAGAAATAGTTTTTTGAAAGATAGTAAGTTGAAGTAAAAAGAAGATATGCTTTTACAAATATAGTAATCTTGCAGTTTTCTTTTATAGAATGTCAGGATTTTTAGTTGGTTTTATTTAGTAATTAAAAAAAAATATTTCACTGCAGAATGTAGATTTTCTATGTTTTTTAAAATTAAATTGAGTATAATAAAATATTTCTTTTAATATTTAGTCAAAATTATATATTTTGTATAGTCTTTTACAATGGCTTTCATTTGTGTTTTTTGTTTTATAAAAATACTAAAAAAAGTATTTGTAAAATTTTATCAGATATTTTATTTGTATTAGCTAAAGTAAATTTAATTGTTTTAAAAAAGCAGTTTGTATTACCTTTTATATATCTTAAAAGTTAATTAGAGTTTTATCTTTAGTAAAGTTTTTGTAGTATTTATTTAAATAGTATATTATTCTAAATATGCTTGTTGTAAAGTTAGTATTAGTAAGATAATTGATTATAAGTTTTTGTCTAAGTTTTATATTTATAGTGTTTTTGATTGTTCTGGCTATTATTATAATTTTATATGTTGCTTTATAGTTTTTTATTGCTGTTTTAAATAAATTTTTTTAGATAACCTAGTGCTAAAATATAAAGTATTTGTTTTTTGTAAAAGTAAATAAAAAAGCTAAATCTTGATATTTGAATTTGGTTTTAATTGCTAGATGAAATAGAAAGTAAGTAGGTTTGGTTAATAGCTTGTGTTTTACAAAGTTATAAATTTTTTTTTTAATTTTTAGTTAGCAATAATTGTATTATAGTTCTATAAATTCTTATTGAAGAGTTATATGATTTTTCTTGCAAATTGTTGTATATGCTGTTTACTTATTTCTAAATATAATCTAGCTTTATGCTGTCTTGTATTGTGTTTTGTATAAGAAAATTTTATTATTATTTAGCTATTACTAAGAGGTTTTTGTTTATTATAGGTATTAACTACTATAGTAACAGATTTGATATTTATATTTTAGTTATCTAGGTTTGTTTGTTCTTTATTGGTAGGATTGCTTTATTGAGTATCTGTAAGATCTAGGCTATTTGGTGTTAGTTTTGTCAAAGATATATATTTAACTTTGTTACTACTGCTTATAATAATATGTGTATGATCATTGTAAAAAATAATGATATGACTGTTGCTAGTATTTATAATTTTTGTTAAAATGTTATTAGAACTAGTTTGTGCTAATTTATTGTTTTTGTTATTTGTATATAATAATATTATAGTAAAATTTGTCAAAGATGAGCTGGATTGCTTATTGTTTTTGTTGTTTTGAAGTTTAAAAAGAAAAGTGTATCTTTTCTTAGATGGTAAGTCTAAATATATAAAAATTTATTTGTTATTAGTTTTTTTTTGAAATATAATATTGTTAGTATTTGTAGTTTGTTTTTTTTATTTATAACTGTTATGTAATCTCAAAAGAGAACTAGATCTTAATTCAAATACAATTGCTAACAAATGTACTATCTTTATTTATACTAACCTGGCTACTAAACTACTCTGTTATATTAATTCTAACAAAACTCTCAACCTTTATACAAACTTTCTTGATATTGTATCTTTTGTTGCTTTTTGACATCCTTTATATTTTTTACCTCCTTCTTCATTCACAATTAATCTATAACAACTACATCTTATTTTGAATTATATTAATTTTTTAATAATCTTTAAACTATTGCTAACTCAAATCATAATTTATTATCTATTTTATTTTATACTAATGGTTTTGTTATTAAGCTTAATACTTCTTAATAATTTATAGATATAAGTTGAGTTCAAGTTAATAAATTTACAACTATTAAATTATTTTAGACATAAGTTAAGCTTAAGCTATGCTTATTTAAAGCTGAAATTCTTAGTATTCTTTTAGCAATTATTACTGCTTCTAAACACTGCTCTGTTTATATATTTACTGACTTACAATCAGTAATTTTCAAATATCATAACATTTGCCAATTAGCATTTACTCTTTCTCATATTCATACTTTATATTTTTTTATTTGATAAACTTTTATTAGTTTTATCAACTCTTATAATATTCAGCTTACTCTTCATATACTAAAATAACATATTTAATAATCTTGCTAACCAATTTGCCTGTAAATACCAAATATTATCTTATTTAATATTCTTAACTAATAATCTTTATAACCTTAACTATACTTCTTTTATTGATAACTTTCTTATTAAAATTTCTATTTGATGTTCTATTTGAACTATATGCCAAGCTTATATTATAATACTTTAGATATTTCAACACTGTTTTTAATAATAATCTACTATTGCATTTGATATCAACTAAAAAACTACATGACTTTATATTAACAACAATCCAAAAATCTCTAATTTTGCTTATAACTTTTATTTATTTACTCTAAAAACCTTCTAAATTAAAATCTTTACAGATGAACTTTCTGTTTTTTATACTTTTCATAAATGTAACTTTTTTTTTTCTTTTATCATCAATGTAACCAAATTAGTTCTTTACTTCATTGGACTATTTGGCTCTTAACTCAAACAATTTATCACTTAATTTCTAATTCTCTTAATAGTATTTTAAATATAACTACTCTTGATATGTCTGCCAATCTTGTATCTGATTTACATACTAAAATTCTTATACTTAACAGTTTTAAACTACACAACTTTTTATATATACTTTTCTTATTTCTATCTTATCTGATTTAGTTCCTACTAATCTTATTTCTACTATTTATAATATTTTCATTTTTTATTATACTGTTATTATTCTTTTTATTAAACTTCTTCTTCATTCAAAATAATAAATATACAAACTAATATAAATTCTATACTATATTTTACATTTTGCACAGTCTTAAATCACACTTTTTACTAACTTAATCTATAGTTCTTCTTTTAGTTTATTTTTATTTTTTATTTCAATGCTATTACTTATTATTAAAATTAATTTTTAAACTATTCAATGAATTAAATATCATACTTCACTCTTTTATATTATTACTTAATCTCAAATCTAGATGAGCCTTGGCTACTTTTGTAGGTTTAGGTTACAGATTATATGTCTAAGTCTTTATTCTTTATATGCAATTTAAAAGCAAGCTTTTCTTTGTAAAAACTTCAATTAAATTTCAATAAAGTTAAAAACATGACCTCCCTATTAATATTTAAAAAAAAAGAATTGAAATATAATCTTGCTGTTCTATATTTGTTTTCTTTGTTTACAATAGTGTTATAAGTTTTGGTATTTTTCTTTTAGTTTTGTTTTATATTTATATTTTATTATTTGCTATTTGTATCTTGTATAATTAAAGACCAAAAAAAAAAAGTTAAAATCTATATTTAGTTATTGTATATAAGTTTTTACATATATTTTTGTCAGTTATTTTGTTTACTTAGTATTTTTGTAATTTACAGATAAAAACAACTTTTTATATACAAAAAAATTATATTTACAACAAAATTGATATTTTCTTACTATTACATCAAGTTTTATACTGTTCTAATATAAAACATCACAGATTTAGCATTTATATCAAAGATACAAGACTTTTATATTTTACAAAGCAAAAGTAATTTATGTATTCACTTAGATTTTGCAAATGCAAATTGTTTGATTCTTCAATGTTTCAGATTTACAATAGGCTAGAATTTAAAACTATATTAACTTTGTTATAAAGAATAAAATCTTTATAATAAAAAAAAAGTTTATTTATTTTATTTTGTTATTAATCTAAAAAAAAATATTTTTAACGAATAATATAATTGTTTTTATAAAGTTTTTTTTAGATAAATCAACGTTAAAGAAAATATAGATTAGATTTTGTAACTTAACCAAATTATTGCAATTTTTTTGTACTTATTTGTTTTAATTAATAATTATAATAAAATTTAAATTACTGTACAGGTTTTAATATTTGATAAAACCATTGAGTTTTTTTAATAGGTTATAGACAATTAAAAAAGATGTATAGTACTTTTTAAAGATTTTAATAACAGACCAAAACCTTTTTATAAAATGCATTATGACTTATACAAACCACTTAATTTGCTTAAACTATATTAGTCAAAAAAAATTTAAAAACTTTAAAGATAAACTTGGTAAAAATATCTTATATTAATTAATTCGTTAATTTTTGAGACATAGCGAAGCTTCTATTTTACCATAGCTAGCACAAATGTAAAACGTGGAATGGCTATCACACATAATTATAACTTTTCAATTTTTTGACACCGAATAATAATAAATAATCATGCAATTATTACTATTATTATCAAATTTTATAAAGTTTGTCCATTTTCCCATCTTTAAGATTCCATTTCCGTTATTGAGTTCAAAACCATTTAAATGAATTCAGAATAACCATAATATTATATGATACAGCATAGCAATTTATAATATAAGAGGAAAAAAAATAAAAATAATTATAAGCAAACACATGAACTAATACGTAATAATTTGAGCTTATGAAATCTTTTTATGAATTTGAAATACTTCATATTCTTCGACAGAAAATTCCGAGATATTGTTATCAAGAGTATTTCTAATTCGTCGTTCATATCTAATATCATTTGGATTATGGTAATAATAGCATTTACCATCATGATCATAATTGTTTAACATATATATACCAGAGTAAAAACAAGGACCAGTATTAGCATCACAATAAATAGAATAAATTTCGGTTTGCGAAATTTTTACCCGACTTAAAATAGAATTTTGAATTGTACCATTTTTCAAAGAAAAGATAAAACTTTTCTTACATCGTAATAAACCGACAGATTTATCCCAGCCAATAGGATTATAACCACCCAAAATTTCATCAGTTCTTTTAACTTTCATAACTACAATAACATTAGTTTTCTTATTACATAGATTCCAAAAAGTAGCAGTAGTAAAACCATCTCTGGATCCACGAAGAAGTAATTTAAAATCATAAGGATTATTTGATACGGAATAAGGAACGACATCATTATTATCAATCCAAGAAGCGATTTCAGCAGCATGAGTATCAGTAATAACAGTTGAAAAATAACTTCTGGATAATAATGAAATATTAATAGGATGAATTATTGAAGAAGAATGATTGACAGGAGTAACAAGTCTTTTCAAAGTATCTTCCCAAATGGTTTCTTCAAGGATCTTTTGATAAGGTTGTACGTTATAAATAATATTAGCACCGGAGATTTGAAAATGACTAATAAGAAGTAAACAATTTTGTATAGTAGTCTTCATGGTTAAAAAATTTTCGTGAGACCAATTTTCAGGATTTGAAGGCAATTTGGGATTTTGCGCAATTCCCCATTTAATAAGACAATCCCAAACATTATATTCATCTATTTGTAACAAATCACATCCAATTAGAAAGGCTAAAATATTTTCACGAATAGAGGAGAAATCTTCCGAGCCAAAATCAATATTTTGATACTTTGATGCAATATTATTACACCACTTTAACAGTTCTTGAAACTTGTTATTTTGAAAGCAAGTTTTATAAACACGAGTAAAATTTGAAAGAAGCCAGGAAGTCTTATTTACAATCAAATGGATTTCAAGACGCTTGGCCAATTCTTCGAAAAGAAGCTCATAGGCAATAAGCATGAGTTCAAAAATGAAAGTAGCATCAAAATCCTTCAATAAAACCACACCACCATAGATATACCTTTATACAATTTAGCATTGTCATTATTTATAAATAGAAATAGTGTTAAAATTATATGTATACAGATAAATAATCTACTTACTTTATAATAATTTCAAATTGTTGTATAGAGACATGATTTAAGTTAATAATCGTTATATTATTTTCATTCTTACATGAATTAGCCAATTCATTACGAAAATACAAAGATCGAGATTTCAAAATTGGGGAATGTGCTTTGAATATTTTAGAGTTAAGAGATTTTCCAACATTAATAATAGTATTAAAGTCATCATTATCATCAAGAAGTTCAAGATAATTTTCTGAAAGTTTTTCAAAAAAATTTAAAGACATTATTAGATTAAATGAAGCAACCAAATTGAAAATTCTTGTCGATAAGATATTCTTACATGCGTAAATGGGTCCAAGTAAAGTGCAAATCATATGAATATATAAAACAATAAAGTTATCGATTTATTTACAAATAAAACGGATTAACGCCTTACTTTGGAAACTACTGTAACTATATGCAAGATGCACGGCTTTATGTTGCATTGCTACACGAATATTATCACGCCTGGAAAAAGTATTCATAATTTTATACTTGTACTCTGACATCTTTTTTTCAACAGATTATCTCTACGTACTTATTTTAACGGTATTAATAAATAAGTTCTTTCTTCAAAGAAATAAATTACACATCCTTAAAAATATATTATAAGCGTCCATCTGCGTACTATTCAAGTACGTCCGTGTACGTTATTTTAGAATAAAAAATCGGTTTTTTGAATTTAAATGTATGTGCTCTTAGCGCTACGTAGGGAGATCAAATCGATTATCAAACAACCAAATAAGGATATTTAAGATGTACGTTATTGTAAAACCCATGGGCATCATTATTATGCATTATTATTATGTGTCGGTATACTTTTTAATAAGTACGTAGTTTAAAAGGACCAGGTCCCGAAACTGCTTAAAAATTTATTTGGCTTCGAAATTTAAATTCCCAAATGAAGAAAAGACCTGAGCAGTTTATTGTTTTTTTTTCAATTTAGGAAGTTCAGTTTTTTATACTATACTGTATACAGCGATATTAGTATTATTGTGCACCTAAGGCTAAACTATAATATATTTTGTACACATGCACGTGTGCGTACAAACTAAATTTGAACTTAAAGTTTGAAGAAGCAACTTTATGTAATGTTTGTTCAAACTTAGTTGCGAACTGCAGAACTGGTTCAAACTCGGACTTCAACGGAGAACTTTAACATCCCTATAGAAAGTCGAATGCAACTTTCACGAGATATTATTTTAAATGGTTTAGATTTGATTTTGAACTGGTTACAAACTTGACTTCTATAAATAAAACACACATGACCGAATAAGATTTTCAGTATCCCTACTATATTGCGAAATAACGCCCGGGGCGTTATCTGGGTCATGCAATTTGAAGAGATCTCAATTAATTTTAACCAAAGGATTTTTAAAAAGTAAATTTATGGATCGAATTTGGTTAAATTAATTATTAGCTCTATTAAATTGCATGCCTAGAAGCAACGCCCCGGGCGTTATTCCGCGCAAATATAGTAATTTTTGAAGGTTGTGTAACATAAACTTCTGGATATTGAACAACGGACTTCCGTATCCCCACAATAATAGTCTAATACAATATCTCGTACACCATGCATAATCAGGAGATCCACCAAAATGTCTCGTTAGCTTAATGCTAGTTTCAATGTCACCTTACTGAAAACTGTTTTTTAAAAAAAAAATCCATTAAAATATCTTAAGAATCTACAATTACATGCGTTGTGAAAAACATTTGAATCAATTATGTATGGCTCTATTACAAGGGATTATATTACTTTTCTAATCTTAAATTGGTTTACTATATTGTATGATAAATAATTTTGCATCTATAAATGTTTATTTCAATAATTTCGATGTTTCGTTATCGGTGTCCTTTCTGAATGATTTTGTACTTATTGTAAATTAAATAATAATACTATGGGTTCGAATTCAGTAATGTGCATAGTAATACACATCATTCTAGTTATATCGACACTCTCCAAAAACAAAGAAATTGTCCTATGTATTCAAATGTCGGTTTGACCGGAGGCATTTTCATATTAAATATGTAGATTTAAAAGTTTTAAAAATATCGGTTTGACGAAACTATGTTTGCAATGGCGAAATGGCTTCGTAAATTATTTCGTCTGACGAAATTTTGGCGATTAACAAAATTACGAAACTTTCGACGAAATTAATTTAGCCAATAAAATATAAAAATACGGTTGCTCTTTTTTCAAAAAGCTTCTTTATAACGAACTCTGACTCTTAAATATTTATTATTTAATAATAAAGTTCATCGGTGCGTATGAAAACAGAAATTTTTTTATTGGCAACGAACATCTAAATCGTCAAAAAAAGAGGTTCGAACCGATTTTAAAAACCGGTCCCAACCTCTGATCTATCGGATACATCCGGGTGATGCAAATCTTCAGGTAATAAATTTGTCAAAAAAATAGAACTGGGTAGATAATGATTTAATTTCACATGGACCAATTTATTTCTATTTGATTTAATTTCATATGGACCAATTTATTTCTATTATGAAGGAATAAAATGCCAGTTTTTTGCTTCATCAACCATCATAATGAATTAATTTCATATGGACTAATTTATTTCTATTATGAAAGAATAGAATAATAGTTTTTTGCTTCATCAAATATCATAAATTTCATCATCGTTGCGAAATTTATTATTCGTCAGGCATTAAAATATGAGTGCGGAAGAGTGAAACCCTGGAAATAAAATTTAATCCCTAAAAAATTGATCGATTTTTTATAATTTTAGAATGTACAATAAAGTTTTTTTAAAAAATTGCGATAACCTTAACTCTTTCTAATCTGACCCTAACGAAAATGCCCAGAATTACTTTGAAATAACTGCCGGTGAAGTGAATGTCAGCGAAATGAGCCCATCCGATATTTCATATTCATTTACCGAAAATAAGATGCATAATCATCTTCATGTGTATATGAAAATAGATAAGTATAACGTTGACGATTTTGATTATAAATTTACAAAGAATTGCTTTTTCTGAACTTAAAATATAATTTTGAACGGGTCAGTGAAAAAAATAAAGATATCTTGACAATTCTTATAATAATCAAGTAATTTTTCAACTTGGTTATCCCTTCCAATATGATTATATCCACCAAAAAATTCATCAGTACCTTTAGTCTTCATAACTACTAAATAGGTGGTTTTTCTTATTACATAAATTCCCAAAATGAATCAGCGTTAAAATTATCTCTAGTTTCACGAACAAGTAACTTAAATTCGTATGGATTATTTGTTGCAGAATATGCATTGGCTTTTTTATCAGCGATTTCTGCTGCAAATGCTTCATTAATAACTGTTGAAAATGGTTCAGTGACTATATTCGGTTAAAATTACATGGGGTGGAAGGATTTTTGAAGATATCAATTGATTTGATGTCATAAATTTTTTCATATCTTTCCAAAAAAATTTTTTAAATATTTGCTGATATGGTTGCACTATTAAAAATATCATCACTTGATGTTTGAAAATAACGGATAAGGGGTAAACTATTATAACAGCAAGAAAGTTTTCATCGGACCAGTCCTTGGGATCTGATGGCCTTCCATAGTTTTGAGAAATTCTCCATTCAATAACACGGTGCCAAATTTCTACATCTTTTATTTGTAAAGCATCCCGACTAATAAATGAGACTAATGCATTTCTTGAAGACTTCCGAATTAAAATCTTATTAGGACAATACCATTGCACCATTTTTGCAATGGTAAAGCTTAATATTCTGAAACTTTTTGATAAATATGTAGACGAAGCCAATGGGTTTCTGCTTCAATTAAATGAGTTTCAAGATGTTTGGCTAATTCTTAAAAAAAAAAAAGATAAGCAATAAGCATAAGTTCAAAAATAAATGATGCTTTATTATTTTCAAGTAATACTACTCCTCTATAAATATATCTTCATATAAGGTTTATTGGATCACTTACAGTATAGGTGACACTATTAATAAATGTATTATTTATCAATTGATTTAGAATAGGTGTCATCTATGTTGCAAGGGATCCGGTTTATTATGTTAATTTTCTGCCAGCGACATATTATAGGCCAACTTGATTCAGTGATTTGTACGGGAATTATGAAAAATTACAAACTTTATAGCTAAATGCAATAATTTTATTCTTGACAAAGTCTGTCATGTATTTGATTTTCTTTTAAGATGTCGAGTTATGATAATGAAAGGTAAGGTTAACGAAGTTACATTTAAACTACAATAAATTGATTACTACGATAAAAATATTTATTTAATGAATTTATTAGCATGAAATTTTTAGAGTTTCTTGCTAATTTGAAATATCTCATATTCATCTACCGAAAAATATGATATATTGCCTTCGTATGTAGATGCATCTCTAATTCGGTTTTCATACGAATGTTGATAACTCCAACATTTACGATCTTGATTAGAATTATTCGACATAGCTAAATCACTTCCACCACCAAAAATTGGACCACGATTTGCATTATTACAAATTGAATATTCCGGTCGGTTTACTCGACTTAAAATAGAATTTTGAATTGTACTGTTTTTCAATGAAAAAATAAAGCTATCATTGCAATTCTTATAAAACCACTTGCTATCTGGTTTATTCCATCCAATAGGATTATATCCACCAAGAATTTCATTAGTACCCTTAACCTTCATAACTACAACAAGATGTGTTTGCTTATCACATAAATTCCAAAATGATTCAGCAGTAAAACCATCTCTAGTTCCGCGAAGAATTGATTTAAATTCATATGGATTATTTGTAGCAGAATATACATCAGCTTTTTTGTCAATCCATGAAGCAATTTCTGCTGTATGTTCTTCATTAATAACTGTCGAAAATGGTTCGGTATTTCTAATCGGTAATGTTGACTTCAAAATTACACGAGGCGGGAGGATCATTGATGATACTTGTCGATTTGGTGACATAAGCTTGTTTGTTATATCTTTCCAAAGTTTCTTATCTAGAATTTTTTGATATGGTTGTACATAATCAACAATGTCATCGCCAGACATATGAAAATAACGGATAAGAGGCAAACAATTTTGTAAAGTGGTCTTTAAAGTTAGAAAATTTTCTTTGGTCCAGTCTTCAGGATCTGATGATAAACTAGGGTTTTGAGCAATTCCCCATTTAATAACATGATTCCAAATTTTTACTTCTTTCATTTGTAAATCATCTCGACTAATAAGCGATACTAACGCATTTTCTTGAAGCGAAATGAAATCTTCTGATTCAAAAATCTTATCAGGATATTTTACCACAATATCATTGCACCATCTCTGTAATTCTTGAAGTTTATTATTCTGGAAACTTTTTTGATAAACATAAGTAAATTTTAAACGAAGCCAATGAGCTTCCTTTTCAATCAAATGAGTTTCAAGGTGTTTAGCTAATTCATCAAAAAGAAATTCATAAGCAATAAGCATAAGCTCAAAAATAAATGATGCTTTATGGTTTTCAAGTAAGAATACTCCTCCGTAGATATATCTTTGTTTAAAATTAAATTAGATTTAAAAATGATATAAATTATTATTATGTGTATAAAATAATTTACCTAATAATAATTTCAAATTGTTGTATAGAAACATTTTTCAAATCAAAGGTTTTAATATTGTTCTTATCTTTATTAATATTTGCCAACTCATTACGAAAATATAAAGATCTATATCTTAAAATTGCCGAGTGTGCTTGGAACATTTTGGTGTTTGGGGATTCACCAACATTAATGATAATGTTAAAATCTTCTTTATCGTCAAGTAGGTTAAGATAATTATTTGAAAGATTTTCAAAAAATTTTACTGCCATCTTAATTAATGTTTGTAAGAAAAGCTCTGCGAATTAATGATGTACACCAGGATCTCAGAGTAACGATGTGTATTGTTCGTAAACGTGTTAGTGAGGTAAGAAGTTAGGTAACAGTTACGACATATTATAGCAAAGTTGTAGGTCATAATTCTAATATATATATATATATTATGTAGTATAATAGACTATGTGCAAACATAAATGGAGTCTTTTGCCTTTTCTGATAGGAATAATTCGTACAAAACAAACTCCAATACTGATTCATGTAAATCACCCTTTATCTTTATTGATTCAATAGTCCATTTAATAAATTATTGGATTAATAAAAGTAAAAGATGACATATCTATCAAAATGAGTAGTTAAGTTTATTTTTTTCCCGAATTATCGCAAAGACTAATTATTTATCATAGTTATTATACTGTAGTTGATTTTGATATAGTTACAATTATACTATTTTTGATCCTAGTTATTATAAAGCATATCATTATATTTACAATTTTGTGTAATTATCCGATATAATTATATGTTTTGTTAAATTTAAAGGTCTGCAACCCGAGCTCATGCCTGTGCCCAACAAAAAAATTTAATTATAGGCATTGACATGAAAGCTCAGGTATGAGCTTGGTGGGGCACTAGCACGAGCACAGGCACGGATAGTAATGTCAGTATTAAATTGGTCAATTTTTATATAATAACCAATCTAATACCAGGCACTCAATATTCGTATCTATAATTAGGGTAACTACGCAAAGTGGTCGTGCTTAAACTGGGAACATAGTATAATCGATATACTTGTATTAAGGATCCAAGTGAAGTGACGAACTTTCTAATAATTCTAAAAATATTACTAATTGTCTAATGCAACCTATTCCAAAGTATTGTTCACCTTGTCAATTGATTTAATAAACTGCCCCGAAATAAACTAAATATAAAATGAATTTACATAGATCTTGAGTAAGATTAAGACTAAAATTCGAAACAAATTACGAATATTTTGAGTTCTTGATAGTATCAAAATGGTACAGAAATATTATATTATTTTTGCAAATTTGCTTAAAGTAGGAATGGTAAATGCTTAAATCATTTAAATGAAGAATATATAGTAAATGAAGTGTAAAGAGAAAGCTCTTATCACAGGTAGAACAATAAACCTTTTTTATAAGTATTCTTTCAAAAGTCTTTGGTATGAACTGCAACTTTTTCCGTATTTTCTAAAGTTCTTTTCACAACTCTTACATGTAATTTAAAAGGTTAGAAAATGTTTGAAAGATATTTGAAAAGTTTGCATGTCATATCAAAGATATTTGAAAGAATACTTGTCGAAAAGGTTTATTGTTCTACATATGTATAGAATTAAATAATTCTGAAAATATACTAAAAGTTCATAAATGTCGAATTCTACAGTAGACATAATAATATTTGAAACTTGTGAGTTTAACGGATTTACGTGTTCTTACAAGAGAAATGACTTAAAACCATTGAATCAAATACTAAAAAAATAAACCATCTTTCAAGGGTATGGAATGTATTATCACTTATAAGTATCTTTCTTTCAATTACGTATTTTGTATTGCTGATTATCGCTTAGACGCACTCATTACGGTAGATAAAATAGAAGCTGTGTCACATAAACCTGGTAAAGAATAAGCGTAGGATAGCAAGAAACGCTCTCAGCAAAGAAGATTCAAGATTTTACTAGCGGTTTAGATATTCCGCTTCACTACGTTCCTGGCATGCCAATTTACAAAATTTGGTATTTTTTTTTGTAATAATTATTTACAATAAGAATTAACTGTCAAAAATTTCAATCCTTTATCGTTACGACATATCTATATTACATTAAACCTCTCTAAATGCGCTAATTTTCTAATAATTTTAAGGGTATAGGTTAACTTTTGTTTTTTGTTTATAAGCTTATAAAATTATACATTTTATTTGTTAAGGATTCTTGCACTGGAATTTTTATAAAGCTTGCAATAAACGTAAATACAGTATAACTTTGTTTTTGATTCTGGATTGATTTAAACAAATCTTTCTCTTTTTCCTTATTTATTAGTGGAGCGGTTTTACTGAACATACAAAAATATCTTTTAATACTTTAAATTTTAACTTCATTGATATTTATTACATTTTATACTTATTAGGTTACATAATTTACAGTTATTTATATTCGTACTATGTACAATTTATTGATTTATATAAATACTTGGATTATTAGACTCTACAGTAAACTCAATATCACAGTAGAAAATATCCAATCTTTTCAGAGTATCGTTCTTACTAAGTGCATATGCTAATGCATTCCCTCCTCCAAATCCGAGATTGTTGAAACTAAGATCCAAAGAAATTAATGATGTATTTTTACAAAGTGCATCAGCTAATGCTTTTCCAACATCTGGTCCAAGTTTATTAATAAAATTTAATCTATCTCCACCAAGTTTCAAATCTTTCAGCGTAGTGTTCTCGCAAAGAGCATCAGCTAATGCCTTTCCACCTTCTGAACCAAGATAATTGCAACTAAGATCTAGTGAAGCCAGCGTGGTATTCTTGTAAAGTGCATCTGCTATTGCTTTTACACCGTTTGGACCAAGTTTATTATTATACGAACACCATCTACTTCCACCAAGTTTCAAAACTTTCAGAGTAGTGTTCTTGCAAAGTGCAACTGCTAATGCTTTTCCGACATCTGGTCCAAGATCATTATTACCAAGATTCAAAGAAGTCAATGTGGTGTTTTTGCAAAGTGCGTCTGCTAACGCTTTTCCTCCTCCGTCACCAAGTTTATTGTATTCAATATCCAAAGAAGTCAGAGTAGTGTTCTTGTAAAGTGCAACAGCTAATTCTTTTCCGACATCTGGTCCAAGATTATTATTACCAAGATCCAAACAAGTCAGCCTAGTGTTCTTACAAAGTGCATTAGCTAATACTTTTCCACCTTCCGATGCAAGATTATTGCCCAGAAGACTTAAGAAAGTCAGCGTGGTGTTCTTAGAAAGTGCATCGGCTAATACATTTCTTTCTTCTGGTCCAAGATAATAATATTGAAGATTCAAAGAAGACAACGTAGTATTCTTGTAAAGTGTACACTCTAATGTTTTTTTATTAATAGTATTATTGAGTGTTAAATGGTTAAGATTTAAATGTTTAAGATTTTTACTTGCTCTAAGAAACATAGTAACTAAGGTGAATTTGACAGTATTTGCAAGTTCATCCTTATCTTTTTCAAAACTATATCCATCATTTTTAAGTAAATTTTTGACACCGGTAGCCAAATAAGAACCAACAGATGTAGTATAGCTTTCGTATTCAAATAATGGTTTTGGATAATTTGGAAGAATAATTTTAAAGGGGATCAATAGAGCTTGTTCTTCAGTATTTAACGCTGAAAGAAATATTCTTATAAGTCTTTTATCACTAAAATAATTTGTAGGTTCACTCCATAATATTGGCACAATAAGTCTACACCATCGACGGTTTACAAGAAGGCACGAAAATAAGGTTTTATAATTAGTTTGGAAATTATCAAATATTTTAATAAGGCATTCGTTCGGTAACAATATCATTTTGGAAGAATTACGAGTTGTTCGAGAATTATTAAATATTTTATTAAAGAATTCGTTTACTATCGTCATCATTTTAAAATAACTATGATTAAGTTCAAACATTTTTAAGTATCGTTATAAATTTTGAGAGAACTACGAATTTTATAACGGTAAAAATCTAGATTTGCATCGCACAAATTAAACATACAGCACTGTATTCCCAAATTGTTGCCAAGTCTAACCTTATTTGGTATCCTATCGATCACAGATTACACCAAAGGAGGTCAATCAGAAATCAATATGGTTACTATTGATGTCATATTGATAGAGGTTAATATAAAAGCGTTAGGTTTGTTTATTTAAAATAATTCTGATTAAGTCGAATTGACATCTTTTTGCTGTCAAAACTTTAATTAGTGTTCCAAATCTGAATTTATTCGGATATTTGTTTTATATCCATTTATCATTGATATCCAAATAATTATTCGGATGCTGAGTGATTTTTAATTATCCAGATATTATAATCAGAAACGGGTAAATGGATGACATATTAGTAATAATAATATCCTGATCCGTTGGAAATTAGCGGAAACGAAGTTTCCGCTTATTCACATACGGCGGAGTATTATTAATTAATCCACCCGTGAGCTTGATATAGCGAACGGGGATTATCCTAATTTTAACAAATTTCTGGGCATATCACTATCGTTATAATAGATTTAATGAACGCGCCTATTTTAGGAATTTGTGTTAACCACGCAAATAACGTACGTACATAAAACTGGAAAACAAGAGACCTTGAGAATTCAAGTCATTCATTGCTTTTTTTTTTTTTTTTTTTACTACTTATTGCAGATCACACAATGAGTCTTCCTTTCTTCGTGCTAGTAGCGATGGTAAAAAAAATACGTTTAACATTTTTTCACTGATTTAAAAACAGGCGATGATTAAATATAGTTAATATCATGATCATCACCTGTTTTTAATCATCCAATAAAAACTTTTGCATCATGTCCTAGACATTTATTGTCGGCCGAATTTGGATGATCGCGAAATTAAAAATGCATCTGTTATCGTTATGGTTAGGGTGAGATTTTTGAACTTAAAATTTGAAAAGTAGTTTCAACATAAAATGGATAGATTATATTTAATAAAGATTTTATTTTATTCCAAGTTTTAATTGAATTTCAGCAATTTAGATTAATATTTAGCATTCGATCGAAAATTTCGATTGCGAAAAATATAGGAAGTTAATTGAAATCGAAATCGAAATGATTACACAAAAATGGTTAGGTCTGACTGGTTTAACATCCCTAAACATATCTCATACTACATATAAATATAGGGCAATATCGAAATTTTAAATGCAGAATTTCAAGTTTTACTGATGGTAGTCCGTCAATTAATATCGGTATAACCACATAACAGAAAACCAAGCCACATTTTCCCCAATGTTCAAAATGATAATTGGATAAGGGACACAAGCTACGAAAGTAAAAAGACAAGGGATACCTAATACCTTATGCGATACATATAGTGAAGTTTAAGCGCAGAAATTCACGATTTTACTACGTTTAACCAATTATCCAATCAGTTACAAGATTTTGCGGACGTACACCATTAAAAATGTCGTAACGATAGTAACCTCCATAAGTACACCATCTATAAGTGCAGACAGACCTTCTCTAGATTCGCACTTAAATTCGGGCTCAATTAAATATATCCATGACCTCTATAAATGCACCTTTTCTTATTGTTCTCTAAGTGTACGTCGTTAAAGTTCGGTCCCAAGAGCGAGGTTTTACTTTACTTCGTAATATTACTTATTGCACGGGTCTTATGTAACAACCCGTGCTTTTTTCATTTACTTATTGGCACGGGATTGTACGTCAGACACCGTGCAATAAAATAGTTATTATACGGGTTATAAAATAACTAAATTTGCACGGAGTTACATGGCCTTCAGCCATGTAACGTCAACCCGTGCAAATTTAGTTATTTTTTACAACCCATACAATAACTATAACATATCCCTCCGTTCCTGGTATACATGTTTCTATCATTACATATTTTATCAAGTTGTTACATTTTGCAAACAGTTGCAAAATTGCAATAAACTCTCTGTGGCTGCTCCATCATACAATTCATTAAGTCATAAAGAAAGTAATCAATGATAAGTCAGGAGATTGTTATTTCCAATTTTTGTTTTAAACGTTTACTTGTTACGCGTCATTCTTCAATTTATGTGCCATTCATAGATTAGAAATATATGTCGCTTTGCAATTAAACTTATGCTTAAATACAAAGATGTAAAATACATCTATTTCGAATTTCATTTTGATCATTTGCATCGTAAACTTCAACAATATGTGAATTGACCGTTTTCATGAATATTATGAATTAAATATTCTTAGATATTTCTCTTGGTGCTCGTTTACACTGCAGATCCGATTTTTAATATACAATGGTTGTGTGTTGTTGTGGGAGGAATCAAAGTTTAATCAAAGTTCAATAAAAAATTCTAAAGTAATGATAAATGAATTGTAAGAAAAAGAGAAAGTGTTAGCAAATAGAGATAAAATGCTTATGTCAATAAGAAAAAAGGTGACTAAGTCATGTTTGAAATTTCTTTTTTCACTTGTAATTCATTATAAATATGGTTCACGTTCCTCTCTTGTAAAATAACAGAAAACATCAAATTACTCTTAAGCAAAATACTGAATCACCATTAGATTATGAACTCATCCTAAATAAATAAAACAAAGATTATAATTAATAAGAGTTCTAATTTGTTAAAATAAAAAATAAATAATACAATATACTTCTTAACCTGTTTTACATTAACATACAAATTCTCTTGTAACACACTCAAAAGCTGCCTTTGACCCATGCCAAATCGAAACTGCCTCACCTGCTTTTGAGTGACATTACACAACATTAACATTTCCGAAGTGACAATTCATCACATTCCTTCTTGTCCTAGTGGCGCCGTTCCAAACCTGTTAGCCCATATCAATACAATAGTATATTAGTATTTTACTAACTACCTTAGAAAGAACCAGCAAAAATTTTGCGTTCAGTACCTACAGTTAGAAATGAGCTACTGCTAGAGGTGGGACCGCGCAGTGCAGTTTTTATAATTCTGGCCAGCTGGCATAATTCTGGTCAGCTTTATAATCCAGGTTTGAATTAGATCTTATCACCTGATTAATAGAATCCATCGCATAATTCTGGTCAACTTACAGATCATTTGATCACATTTAAAGTTGTTTTGTTCTAGATCTGGCCAAATGATCTGCAAATTTGACTAGATTATTAACGATGAGTTCCTCTATTTAGCAAATTCACCGATATGCAGAGAAAAAGTGAAATAACGCAAAAAATGACGTTTAAACTAAGCTTGAAGCACTAATTAACAATGATGGGAGCCCAACTTTACAAATATGAAATAGATGTTTTATATGTATAAACGCGAAACCAATGAATAAATGTCTCTATGAACTGAGGCTATGCAGGCTGCGCAGTAGATTCAAAAAAACCTCGATTTTCCCATCCCTAGCCACTGAATTATGCAACCCGACAAGAATTATACTAGCTAGCCACAATTATGCCAACTAACCTGGATTCTAAAAGTCTCACTGGGCAGTCTTTCAAAAATTTTGCCACGTACAGTACATAGTGTACTGTATATATAACACATCACTACATATGCCCAATAATGCAACAACCTATATACTGTATTTACTACATGCAATACCAATACTCTTTACGTCTTCCGTTCCTGGTTTTGTGTGACAACGTTGCGCAGCTATCTTATTTATTATTTGCAGTAGTTGGAAGATTTTAAAAATATTGATTTTATATTAATTTATATGCTGTTGATCTTTTGATGTTTATGTATTATTGAATACGTAGTCGTACAGATACTGCATATGCATAAATAGCACTTTATATTCGATAGTAAATGCTTGTACTCGCGTACATAATCGGTTTACTAATCGTCTAAACGAAAGACCTGAAAGAATTTTAACGCAATGGAAAATTCAGAATTAACAACTCCATTTAATGACATTGTTTTACCAACTGCATGGGATATTGAAAATAATTCACCATTTATTAACATAGATTTAGGTGGATTGAAAATTAATTATACTGGTAAGATAAAAATGAAAAAAGAGAAATCTCACAGCAACATATTAAATTAATATCTCGATTAATAATTCTTAATCATTTGTATAACTAAAGAAGATTATATAACTATTCATTTTTAATTAACTTTTTTAAAGATCCAGATGAAAATAAAGCTGTTATAATTCGAGCAAATCATCCAATTCCTTCACAGTGTGGGATATTTTATTTTGAGATTAAAATTATAAATAAAGGAAAAAATGGGTATGTTAATTATTTCCTGTCATAAACACACCCGTATTTTTTTTATAGTTTTTTATTTTATTTCTTGATAGAATGATTGGAGTCGGGTATTGTACAAAGCAAATCGATAGAGGCCTAAGCTATTCAAATATAAATACAGATTATATAAATGACATGCTTATGCTTGGTAATAGAAGCTTTTTTATATCATTTTTTTATTATTATAGATTAACACAATACCATAATATTCCTTAGGACAAGCACCTGAGAAAAATGAGATGTGGGAGTGTGGCTACCATGGAGATGATGGATATTCTTTTTGTTCTGGAAACAGTGAACCGTATGGTCCAACATATACTACTGGTGACATTATTGGATGCTATTTAAATTTCATAAAAAAGATGATATTTTATACTAAAAATGGAATTAACTTGGGTAATTTAACACTTAGGAAATTTTATATTTTCGAAGCAGATTTGGTATAAATTTAGCATATATAATATATTGAAGGAATTGCGTGCAATATGCCTGATAATTCTGACAAATGGAAAGGAATTCTATATCCTTGTGTCGGATTTAGATCACAAGGCGGGTCTGTAGAAGTAAATTTCGGCCATGAAACATTCAAATATTCTGGTAAACTTGCCAAAGAATTCAATCGTTTTTACTTATTTAAAATTTAACCTGGTCTATATGTCCATTTCAATTTACAGCAATGTCTAATGAAGACGTTAGTAGAAAATCAAATAATGCATTAGCATTAGAATATCAAGAAAAGATTTATTACATTATGGGTGGATACGAAAACGTGTTGGTTAATTTAATAGGCGAATTAACAAAATCGTTAGAAAAAAAGCAAGAGAATGTATTTGAGTTAAACTATAGAGGAAAAATATATTTTATTATGGGTGAATTTGATAAAGCATTGGAAGATTAACTAGGTCGCTAGAAATTGAACCAGATAACATAACAGCACTAAGATAACGAGGAGAAATTAATTATATAATGAAAAACTATGACGAATCAATTACTGACTTTGGCAAATTATTAAAAATTAAACCAAAAGATGCATGGGCAACAGAAGCTTATAAATCAGTTGAAAAGTTGTATGTATGATATGTATTTGTAAATTTTGTTCCCTTAAACAGTTAAAGCTAGATCAATAATACAAACTAACATTAACTACATCCTGTGTGTCACCGCAATAGTCGGTAAGTTTTTTAATTGAATTTGTTATAGTAAATCACGATATACATCAACGATAATGCCGATACAACTAACATTAATTACATACTGTGTGTCACTATAGCGAGTAAGTTTTTAATTGAATTTTTTACAGTACATCAACAATAATGCCAATACAAACTAACATTACCTACATACTGTGTGTTACTGCAATAGTCAGTAAGTTTTTAATTGGATTTTTTACAGTAAATGGGGTTGAGTCAATAGAAATCAAGCAAATTTTTTCTAAGTAAATTTTTTTGAAACTTTAAACAAAGATAACTAAAACTTTATCAAATTTTAAAAAACTTTTTAAAAATAAATGATACAAATTTGTAGAATTAATATAAAAAAATATTATTAAATTTGATTAAGTTTTTATTGAATTATTGTTGTTTAAAGTTTAAATAAAAACAATTTTCTTGATTTCTATTGACTCACCCCAAACAATGTCAATACAAACTAGCATTAACTACATACTGTGTGTCACCGTAATGCGTAGTCTGTAAGTTTTTTTTTAAATTGAATTTTTTACAGATATACATCAATGATAATGCCAATACAAACTAACATTAGCTACATACTGCGTGTCACTATAGCGAGTAAGTTTTTTAATTGAATTTTTTACAGTATACATCAACGATAATGCCAATACAACTAAAATTAACTACATACTATGTGCCACTATAGCGAGTAAGTTTTTTGATTGAATTTTTTACAATGAATCACGATATACATCAACGATAATGCCAATACAAACTAATATACTGTGTTACCGCAATAGTCAGTAAGTTTTTCAATTGAATTTTTTACAGTAAATAATGCCAATACAAACTAGCATTAACTACATACTTTGTGTCACTGTAATACGTAGTCTGTAAGTTTTTTTTAATTGAATTTTTTACAGTTAAGTATGATATACATCAACGATAATGCCAATACAAACTAACATTAACTACATACTGCGTGTCACTATAGATAGTAAGTTTTTTAATTGAATTTTTTTCCAGTAAATTACGATATACATCAACAATAATGCCAATACAAACTAACATTATCTACATACTGCATGTCACTATAGCTCGTAAGTTTTTTAATTGAATTTTTATAGTAAATTACGATATACATCAACAATAATGCCAATACAAACTAACATTATATACATACTGCGTGTCACTATAGCGAGTAAGTTTTCTAATTGATTTTTTTCCAGTAAATTACTATATACATCAATGATAATGCCAATACAAACTAACATTAACTACATACTGTGTGCCACCGCAATAGTCTGTAAGTTTTTTTTAATTGAATTTATAATGCAAATACAAATTAACATTAACTACATACTGTGTGTTACTATAGCTCGTAAGTTTTTTAATTTAATTTTTTACGGTAAATTACGATATACATCAACGATAATGCCAATACTATAGTTGTTATCCGAAACCCGAAACTATATATAAATCCCGAAACCGAAACCCGAAACCCTTTCCGAAACTCTAACACTACTGAAAGGCTTAGAAATTTAATTTTAAACGTTAAGACTTAAAGTATATTATAATTAAATTGCATTTCAGGAAAATTTTGATTACTTTATAGTAAATGTGTATTAATTATTAACATTCCAATTTTAAAGTTTCGGAAAGGTTTCGGGTTTCGGGTTTCGGGTAACAAGTATAGCCAATACCAACTAACATTAACCACATACTGCGTGTCATTATAGCGAGTAAGTTTTTTAATTGATTTTTTTACGGTAAATTACGATATACATCAACTATAATATCAATACAAACTAACATTAACTACATACTGTGTGTCACTATAGCGAGTAAGTTTTTAAATGATTTTTTACAGTAAAGTACGATATACATCAATGATAATGCTAACATTAACTACATACTGTGTGTCATTGTAATAGCCGGTAAGTTTTTTAATTGAATTTTTTACAGTAAATTACGATATACATCAACGATAATGCCAATACAAACTTTCATTAATTGCATACTGTGTGTCACGCAACAGCGAGTAAGTTTTTTCATTAAATTATAATTCAAATAATAATAAATCTCCTTAATTAGCTATATATCAACCCATGAAGACGGTATATATTGTTATTATTAAATTGTAGCTTTTAATACATTATTATATTTATTATTTAGGATTTAGTAAGGAATTTCATAATTGGACAAGTGGCAATAACTATATTGATGAATTTATTAAACAAACTCAATTTAATGCGAAGAGCTTTAAAGACATTATCGAATGGATACCTTTTAATAAATTTACAAATATCAAGTATCTTGCTAAAGGGGGCTTCGGCACTGTTTTTAAGGCATTCTGGACTGATGGATATATTAAGGGATTTGATGCTAAGAAGAATGAATGGATAAGAAAGTCGCAAATGAATGTTTGTTTAAAAAGCCTTGATAATTCTAAAGATATGAAACACGAATATTTAAAAGAAGTATATATCATAAAATTTTTATCATTATTATTATTTAAGTTTCATTCATTCTAATTATGATTTTAGATTGAAAATCAACATAAACATGGAGGCTATTCAGCAATTGAAATTTATGGCATGACTAAGAATCCAAATGATCATAATTATATGATGGTTATGGAGCATGCAAAGCAAGGAAGTCTTAGAAAATTATTAGATAGTAAATATAACGACTTAAATTGGAAGCATAAAATAATCATTTTAACTTACGTAGCTGATGGGCTTAATACAATCCACGAGGCCATGTTAATGCATAAAGATTTTCATTCCGGAAATATAGTTAACAGAAATATGGTTAATCCTTACATTACTGATTTTGGCTTATGCAAACCGGTGTTCCAAGAATCAAGTTCTGAAGAAATTGTTGGTGTGCTTCCCTACATTGCTCCAGAGGTGTTGCATGGAGAAAAATATACTCAAAAATCGGATATTTATTCTTTTGGAATAATTATGTCAGAAGTTTTTACTGGATATCCTCCATATCACGATATTTCACATAATGAGGACCTAGCAATTAAAATTTGTCTAGGTTATAGACCTGAAATTAGATGTGAAGTTCCCAGACTACTTTTAGATTTGATGAATAAATGCTTAGATGCTGAACCTCAAAACCGGCCGACCGCTAAAGAATTAGCCAATACGCTAGAACAATTTCGTAATAATTGTTACCATAAAAAAACTGAATTGTATAAGCAGGTCAAAGAAATTAATAACTCTGGTAAAAATTCAAATCAAGTCATAACGACACGGCTCAACTACCAGACACATAAACAAGCTATTTATTCAAGCCGGCTTTTGAAATATCATAATCTTCATAAACCACTAAATGCTAAATCAGTAGTTGCAAGTAAGGATATTATCCGACAAAATAACGGCCTTAAAATATTATTTTTTCATATTTATTAACGTTTGAACATGTTTTAGTAAGCAAACCTGTTGAATGCCCAAATATTGACTAATGTCTTGATGATAGTTAATCTTTGATTTTTTTTCAAATTGCAATTGTCTTTTTTAAATCAGATATATTAAAAATAGGTTATTTGGACGTGTTATTATTGCTGTATATATCGATGTTTATGCAAATTTATATAACATACATTACATTTTTCCATATAGTTAAAAGCTCGTTGCGAAATCAATAAATATTTGCGGGCATCAGTAGAAACCAGGAAAATTGTTTCTAAGTAAATTTTTTTCAAACTTTAAATTAAAATATCTCAACAACTATTAAACCAAACTTGATAATTTTTTTATTTTAATTTCATGTACAGTCAAACCTCTTTATAGTCACACCCTTGGGATACAAAAATTGGTGATTATATAGAGGGGTGACAATTATAGAGTACTTATATATAGTCACAACATTATTAAAAAAATATTTAGTGATTATATAGAGACTTTATTAAATAAAATTTTTAAAAAATATTTTTTTAATTGATTAATGATAGTTGCTTTATATTAAAGTTAAATTTTATTAAATAAATTGATCTTTTTATATTAAGTAAAGTTGTTCAAAGAATAAAATACATATATTATAAAATTTTGCAAATTTTTTAGAAATTTTTTTACTAATTAATTTTTACAGTTTATATTTCTACAAAAAAATTAAATTTTTTTTATATAAACATAAATTGTAAAAGTTAATTAGTAAAATATTTTTTAAATAATTTGAAAAATTTATAGTATATATATTTTATTTTTCAAACAAGTTTATTTTTTTTTTTTTTTTTTTTTTATTTTTTTTTTTATTTCAATAATGTCAGAGCAGAAACTTTATTACATTTTTAGAAAACAGAAGTTCTAAGATTAAAGATTTCTAACTACATTTGTGCTACAAAATTGG
>CAJVQA010000998.1:0-28334 GCA_910591915.1 Cetraspora pellucida | reverse complement strand
TGCCCTTGTAGAGTTCACTTAGACCCCAGCATCTACTTCACAGCATAACCCTGGTACTTTAGTATACCTCTGCCTTTACTCCTGTCCTTTTACCAAACTCCCAATCCAGATAGCCCATGTAGGACTATGACCAGTTCATCGATATATCAGGTCGGCCCAATATCCTTTTCCTTCAGTTCGTTCCGGCAGCCTGATTGGTGGTACCTCTAAGACTCTTAATCCAGAGGTTCTTGCCTGTCTGGCTACTAGGACTGGGTACTAGACCTGGGTATCCATTTTCCCAGGCTAGCTTTTACAGTAGGGCTGTCAAAGATCCAGCTACTTCTCTACTCGAGTCTTTCCAAATGGACTTCTTGTTACCCAATTTCAACAGATTTATATGGCCACAAAGATGTGAAGGATTTATTATAACCCACTTATTATATATATTTATAACAATTTTAAAGATTATACTACACAAGTCTTCTGGCCTACTAACCTTAAACACAAAACATATAACAAGTCTAACTCACACTGTTTAGTTCTTGCTTATATGAATAACACTCTATGGGTTGCATCTTTACAACAAGAGTTATTACAAATTCTATCAACAGCTGAATCTTTCTTCAACATGTCTAATATTCAAATTAACCCTTTCAAGTCCTTATTAACAACTAACAACATCTCAACTGGCTATACTCCTATTATATGTAATAATTATTTTCTAAACCTTTATCCATTAAATGAACTATTTAAATTTCTTGAATGCTGGTTCACACTTAACAACAAACAAATTAAACAAACTAAACTTATTACTGTTGAGTCATTACACTTTATTAAAATTGCAAGCACTAAACAAATTACTAATACATATGCATAATATATAATTAATACTGTCATTATTCCTACAATTGAGTATCATCTTTATAACATCATTTTTAATTAAAACATATGCAACAAAATTCTTACAAGTCATATTGAATTTGTTAAAAATAAGGCTAAACTCAATCACACAATTCCTACAAATACACTACTTCATTCTCAACTTTACAACATTTGTAATATATAAAACATTCAATTACAACACCATATTATAAACTTTACCAAAAGACTCTATTCACTTGACTTTTTGAAAATAAGTATCTGCATTAGACTCTAACAACTTCAAAATAATTTATAATCACCTATCAGTATTCTAATATATAATAATCCTATTATTGGGATGTGGCAACCTAGTGAAGTGGTCATGTTGTCAACCCTCCAAGTGGTAGGTTAGGTGTTCAAATCCTATTGACAGTGAAAATTTGGATAATCACTTATGTAATATTCATATTATAGCAACTGTTACTAATGATTGGGTTAGGATATCTGTAATGGCAGTCACACCAGCATGACTGGTAGGTTATGGGGCATTCATATAACAGATCATATGACATTGTCCTTTGGGACAAGGTTGTGGTTATATGAAGAATGCAAACCAGCAATAGGCAATGCAAACACTAGATAAGTTCTTGTGGTTATGTAAATCCGTTGAAATTGGGTAACAAAAAGTTTATTTGGGAAGACCCGAATAGAGAGGTAGTCAGATCTTCGATGGCCTTACTGTAAAGACTAACCTTATAAAATGGATACCAAGGTCAAAGTAGCCAGACAGGCAAAAACCTCTAGTTGAAGGGTACTACCAACCAGACTGCCAGATTGAGCTGAAGGAAAAAGATATCAGGCTGACCTGATATACCAATGGACTAGTCGTAAGTCCTACTGGGCTATCTGGATTGAGAGTTTGGTAAACTGGCAGGAGTATACTAAAGTATTTTAGATATGCTGTGAAGTAGATGTTGAGGTTTGTGTATACTTTACAAGGGCATAGCAGTTTAATGATCAGCCCTGATCACAAGTGTTGGTTCTGCTATAGTGATACCTAGATCAGCTGTAAAAATGAGTACAGAAGGCTCTGAGGAGTTTACTTCGAGGATAAATTAGTCCTAAGGTTAAGATGATGATCTGGGCATCTGAGATAACTCAGTAATATTAACACAGATTACAGGTTCAGAGAGTTTAAAGTAAAACACCCAAGCAGAGGTATTAGGTACAGCAATTAGTAAAGAACTTTCGAGCGGACTCCTTAAATAGGTAATATAGAAAAGTTACACATATAGCCAATTGTATGCTCTTCTGTAGTGGTTCATTGAACCACAATACTAATAAGTGATTAATAAAAGTCAAAAAACCAAAGAGGTTACCTTAATACCAAAAAAAAAATTTATAACTAAATTATATTACAATATTTTTCTATAATTCTTTTTAATAAACTTTTCTATAGAGCAAATAAATACAGTCATTACTTCTAAGATAATGATATTCTTTATACTTAGTAGATCATTCTTAGAAGAGAATAATATAAGTAGGCATGTGATTAAGTCTATTTATATGAAGGACAGATTAATAATGGCCAGACCCAATATACAAGACATGCTATAGTATTCTGCACAATTGTGCAAGCCAAGTATATGATAAGCAATTCTACAAAAGACAATAATTCTTTTTTAAACACTATCTTATCCAATTTTTTTAAAAAATACAAACCAGAAATCATTTTCTAAACTATACCAAATAATTATATAATTCTTTAATATTATTTACTTAATAATATTGCTATTCAATATAATGATAAACTTTATACAAACTCTACTAATCTTTCAAATAAATCTTTTAATTAAAATAAGATTGACTATTACTATCTTGATTTTTGCTACAAGTTCCTTCAATACTTTAAACTTTTATTTCTCTCAACACTATAATATATAATTACATTTTATTTTATTTTATTTTATTTTATTTTTTTTTAACTTTGGCAACAATGCCAATTGGTTTATTAGCTTTAATTTGATATAGTACAGATTTATGATTATATTTTTAGGATTAATTATTACTAATACTATATACTATCTAATTTTACACTACTGACTTCACCTAGTTACCCTTATGGCACCTAAGTGCATATCTGCTGCATGCTTGCATGCAGTTACTTTGACAACTACTTGTGATCATGACATACATTAAACTGCTATACAGACAAGAATACCTACCAAACTTAATGCAGCATCACAAATGCCAGAAGTACTGTCTTCTGTAAATCATACTCATGTGTCCTACTTATATGTTTTATCTGGTCTTGTTTCTTCTGCCTCCTAATCTAACTATATTTAGTATTATTTTGTTCCCTATATTTCTTACCTTTTTGTCACTGTACCACTTCTAAATTGGTCCTACTTAGATATGTCTGATTCTTATGATCTTCTTATCTTTGGTATGCCTGTTATTATTTCCTCTAAGGTGTTTCGACAATGGTTCAGGATTTGCAATAAACCTGTATCTTAAGTCAGATTTGCTAATGTTATTAGTTATTTTGACCAATCTGTATCTCAAGCCAAATCTGTTGCTGTTATTTCTGCAGATGCTCCAGGTCTTAGCATCATACAGTAACTCGATACTGCATTTAACTTCTAATATGGTGCTTCCTTTTATAATAGAAACTAGCTTGTTGCACTTACAAACAGGACAATTCTAATTATATTTAGAGAGTTTTTCTGATCTTAGTAATACTATACTACTATAGATTGCAAGCTCCCAGCTTATTCAACAATATCTGCAGGACAATTCTGATTATGTTCAAGGTGTTACACTAACCCTAGTAATACCATACTACCTTGAAGATCTTATCTCATATTGGTTAGTTAATCCCTAGTCTTGTTCATCATAGACTTCTATATAGGTATGACCAAAACCTGATTTGGTACTTTTATATTATACAAGGAAGTTATATGCCTACTTTCAAGATCTTCCTTTCTATAATTAGATTATTTAACTATGTTAAAGGTGCTTTCAATTTTTGGTTAGACCAATCCTTTATCACAGTTCGTTCTTATATTCATTGCTTCTCTCACTATTCCAGTTTAGGTTACTTTCAGACTATTCTTCTAATCAAATCCTCTTCTTGGATCTCAATTAAGACTTATTTGCACATTCCATTAATTATTCTTTCAAGCAAGTACCCTACAAGTTGTGTGCAAGAATGTTGGTATTGTCTATATTAGAAGGTATAAGGATGTTAATACTGCCCTAGCCTAAAGGACTTATATATACAATACTTCTATAACTGTAACCTTCTGTAACAACCACTTGTTATGCATAGTGCCTCTACTCTACGATTGGATCTCCTTTTAGGAATTTCTACTTCTATTATTGTACTGCACTTGGACTTCAACTACAGAGCTTTGCATTTAATTACAGGCTTCTTATTAGATTACATAAGCTAAAATTTTTCAATTTTGCCTTCAACTAAACTTGAACTATTGATCATAACTGTGAAGAATATGGGAGCTTAACTGCTAAGCTATAGGATCTACACCCCTATTTACATTTTATTTATATATCTCTTAATACTTTTTTGTTAATAACTACTTTAAAAAATCAGTTCTAATATTTTTTAAACAAAATATAAGTAAAGCTTATATTTATCTTTCTCATAAATTCAAATCTTTGTCTAGATATTTTTTTCTACCATTATAGCATTTTGCAGCTAATCTTTCAAATTATACACCATTAAGAGCCTCTTTTAACACATTAGTTTTTTTAATACTATTACTACTAGATAATTTGTTTTTTTATTTCCAGTAATCTATCACAAACTAATACCTCTAATACTTCTTCTCTTAACTTTATAATCTGTACTTATAATGTTTAAGAATATTATAAAAATTTCAAACAACAAGTTTGAAAAGATTATTGTATTTTTCATTCTTTGAATATTATTAGCATTACAGAAACTAAAATAGCAGAAGATAATGCTATTACCAAATTTCATAGCTCAAAATACTACTTTTATTTCTAGTCATACACTAACAGTTCTAAAGCTAAAATTGCACTTATAATTCATAAACAACTTATACTTTACATTTACAACATCTTTACTTTTTTTGACTATGCTATTACTATTAATCTCTTTTTCAAACATAATCACAAATTTCATATTATTTTTATATATTTATTATGTGAAAACTTAATACTAAGACTTCAAATATAAAATATCATTATCTAATAATCTAACAAGCAACTAACTAAAACATTCTATCTATAATACTAGATAACTTTAATATGTTATTTAACAGTTTTACTTCCTTATTCATTAAATACATATTATTACAATTCTTAAAATACAATAATATTTATAATTTAGCAAATTATACAAATATTTTTTCTTATATTTAACATAGCAGTAGGCATTATAGTATTATTAATTATATTTGTGCCTATCTTCTTTTATTTAAATATTTAAATTTATTTTACTTAGATAATACAGAAAACTGTGCTCAAAGTGATCACAAAATTCTTATATTCTTTTAAACATTTTCTTATATTTTTATAAACAAAAACAGATATTTAACCAGAACTAAATATAAAACTTTTAATTACAAAGCAATGAATAAAAAACAATAAGAAATTTTTACTAACTAAGTTTCTCTTAATCTTACTATAAACAAAACTTTTCTCTCTATTCAAACCTCTAAATCTCTTAAAACCACTTAATATAAAATTCAAACTAGTATTATTAATGCTATTACTAAATATATTTTTAACAAAAAAACAACAATTTGCAACTTTCAACACTTATTTTTAGCTAAAGCTACTTTATTTTATCTAAATCTTAAAAAACTTAATAACATTATTAGACAAGTTAAAGCCTCTTTAATCAACTTATTATCTATACTTGTATATTTCAACTCTATTATACACTATCTTAACTTAACACATCATCTTAATATACCTCTTATACCTAATTCTTATAAGCTTATACCAAGCTAGATTACTAATACTAATACTGAATAGCAAGCCTAAAACATAAAAAACATTAAACAAATTTAAGAACAAATAAATTAGCATATCAACCTTAGATGCTCTAAACTTTAAGTCAATCCAAAGTTAATAATTAATAGTATACTCGATTGCTACAAAGACTCTGTAAAATTTAACATTAAAATACTAAATAATATTATCACAGACTTTAAATCTATTAAAAATCATATTTAAGAATATTTTGATAACTAGACTGCCTACAGATCTATTAACACTTATGAATTTAATACTAACTAATTTAAAGAATATAAACCAAATATTATAATCAGATCAAACTATTACAATTCTGCTTTAACTAAATTTTCATTCAATAAGATCTTTATATCTCTTAGCCAACTTCCTAATAACAAAGCATATGGTCTATCTAGTATTAGTTATAAAATACTTAAACAAACTGGCCTTATCTTTCTTTAATCAATAACTTATTTATTAAATCAATATATCCTAACTTTTTGCATATCTAAGCAATAAAAAAAGATTGCATTTTTTCAATATTCAAAAAATCTATCTTTGATAAAAACCTATCTAATACAAAATTTATTAGTTTAATTAAATATATTAAAAAATTATATCTTAAACTTCTTACTAACTGCTTTAACTCTATATTTACACAATATTTTATTCTATTTTTCTATAACTATATTGCCTTACTAGGCAATAAACTTCTATTCTTATATATACTTAACAATATTATTGTAGATGCTAATTGCAATAATAAACAATTATAACTTATATCTTAGAACATGAGCAAAACATATGATTCTGTTAATTTAGAACTTTTTACAAAGTTTCTTAAATGAATATCAATACTTCAACCTCTTATCAATATACTTACTAATCTTTTTACTAATTGCTAAAATTAGATTATATCTAATCTTGACTTTACCAATTTTTATTTAGTTAAAAATAATATAAATCAAGATGAAACTATAACTTCTTTATTCTAAAAAATTTACTATAACCTTCTAATTTATAATATTACTTTATAATTTTTAGAATACTTTCTGTTTGCATCTTGAAAAACTAATCTATATTTATTTTAGATATAAATTTTAAAAACATCTGTATTAATTTTAGTCTATATAAATAATACTTTTTAAATTGCATAGTTCAAAGAAGAACTTAACTTAATAACTAAAACTGCTACATCCTTTTATCAAATAGCCAATATTCAAATTAATCCAACCAAGTTCATTTTAGCTACAAATTTTTTTATTACTTTAATATAGTTTTCTAGATTTTTAATCTATTTTATTTCTAAAAACCAACCCTTCAAGTTTCTTGAATATTGGTTTACGCTTAACAATAAACAATTTCAAGCTATTAAACTAATAAAAAAAAAGACTTTAATTTTATTAATATCATCAGTACAAAAAAAATTACTAACAAACAAATTACTTATATTATTAATATAGTAATTATTTTAATCTTGAAATATAGGCTATATAATTCTATTTTTTTAATACTATATGTAACCAAATTTTATTCAAGTATCTTATTATAGCAAATTACAAGTCTTATCTTTTTAGATCTACACCAAATAGCACAATACTTAACCTATATTTATATATAATTTATAATATATAGGATATTTAACTTTAGCATTACATCTCTAATTATTTTTAACAAATTAACAATTCTAATCTTCTTGATATTACAATTCAAATTAGACTTTAATAACTACAAAATAACTTATAATCTCCAATTAATATTTTATATCATTCTGAACTAATCATTAATGATCTTAACAAACATTTACTAAACTTCAAAATTATTTAAATTTTTATTTATCTTGGCTTAACAATTTTAGCCAATTCTAATTTGATATAGTCTTATACAATTAGTAATAGAGGCCAGTTACTAGAATCAATTTTATTTTAGCATTCTAAATATATAATCTTTAAAAAGCAACTCAGACAAACAAATATTATATATCTTAAACAACTCTGCATAGCTGATAATAGTACCTTATTAGACTAGAAACACCTTTCACTCAGAATTTTATATTTGTCTAAAGAAAAAAACCTTTTTGGTTTTTCTATTTAGAAAACATAATTTTATTATACTCTTATTATTGAAATATATTATTATACTACTAATTACTTAATTATAACCTTTATATCTATTATACTATTAATATATTTAAAAAAACTTACAAAATCTAAATTTTGGTTACTTTTATATCACAACAATAAGATTATTATTAGAAAAATATAATAATACTTCTTTTTATCTAATTATTACTCTATTAATTACTGAACTTCTAATATAGATTTAAATTATTTAAAATTTTATCTTTTATTCTCTATTGAATACAAATAATGTACAGAATTTTATTTTAATTTTTATAGAATTAACTAAACTTGTAATGTTGAAGTCTTTGCAATTATTTTAATACAATTTTTTGATAGAACTAAATTTAAATATCAGCTCAACTTTAATGCAAATTACTTGGACCTTATTTGCTCTACAGCTGTCAAACATCTAACTTGTACTTTTTTTTTATCTATCATTTCTATTACTAATTCAATCATTTTTAAAATTTTTATTTTAAATAAAGTTATTAACAAACTTATATCTATCTCTTGTTATAATTATTCTTATTAACAACTATTCTTTTATACTAATGGCTTGGTAATTGACATTAGTATTAACCAATACATAATAGGTATTGGTTAAATTCAAGTTGATAATAATAATTAAACTATTAATTCTTTTTTACTAAAATATAATTTTGTTCTTATTATACAAAGCTAATCTCTTTTTAATTATTATTGCAATTTTAACAACTTTATACAATTCAGTAGTTAATATTTTCACTGATTTTTAATTAGTAATTTCTAAATTTAATAACCTTTAACTTAACTTAATTCACTCTAATAAGCTATTCAAATTCAATTTATAGTCTATTTGGCATATTTTTTTAAATATTATTAAATTATACAATCTATAAATTATCTTTTACAAAGTGTAAGCTTATTTAGATAATAATCTTAATAAGCAAGCAAACTTTCTTGACAAACAACATCTATCATTACTACTTCTTTTATTTAATTATACAAACCTTTATAATCCTTATTATATTCTTTAATAAAAGCAACATTATGTGAAATTTTTTACAAAATATTTAATTAAATAAATATGTAAAGCTTATATATTAGCTATATTGATATTATAAAAATATAACAGTAAGTAATCATATTTCAATTAAGATATTAACTAAAAATTCATTTGACTTTATTTTAATTACAATCAAAAACCTTTATATAATATTATTAATTTTAAATTCAACTAACTAAAATCTTTTAAAATTAAAATATTTTTTAATAAGTTATTAATATACTAATTATTTTATACTATTTATCTAAACTAATATCTAAATACTAATTGTTTTTATTATAACTTAGCCAACTTTTACCTTTACTAGTATACTTGTGCTAATACACTCTTGCTTAATCAAATTATTAAAACTTTTACTAATTAAATTATTTCTAAAAATTTATCTAATTTTGATACTTACTAAAAAAATAACTTAATTAATAAAATCCTTCATTATTCAGCTCTCAATCCTCTATGCATCTTATCTAACACATTTTATTTTAATCTTACTCTTAAAAGACTTATTTCAAAATTACATATATCAACAATTCAAAACTCTAACATATTATATAAAACTACTTTTTAAATTATTCTTCTTAACATTAATAAACAATTATATAAGCAATTATAGAAAACATATTGCATTTATTTCTTTAACTAAAAAAAATAACAATATGTATATACTTCAATCTTATTCAATTAACAAACTCTTAACATCATCTAACTTAGCAACTATATATATATGTTTTCAAAAAACTACACTTATTTATATCTTTATAAACTTTCAAATTAATTATATATTTATTTTAACACATGTCCTCTTATAGACCAAACAATTTACAAAATTAACATTTAGTCTATTCTATAGATTAAATATAACATACTATTAAATTATATACTAAATATCTAAATTTAGATAGGCTTTAACCACTTTAATAGGTTTAGATTATAGATAAATTAGTCTGAACTTTTATTCTTGCATGTAATTTTCAATTTATTTGTTTTATATAAAAAGTAGTAGCTGTATAGTTAGCAATTTAATGATTAGCTCTAACTGCAAGTATTGACTTCAGTTATAATATATATATATATATAACTATTTTAAAGTATTAATAAAGATATAAGTAAGACTTCATCTTAATACCAAAAAATAAAAATAAAAAGATTGAATGAAAGAAAAAAGAAAAAAAAAATAAGTAAGATAAAAAACTCCAAAAAAGAAAAATTTATATATAAGAAAAAAACAAGCTAGCAAAAAATAAAAGAAAAAAAATAAATAAAAAAAAGGAAAAAAACAAATTAAAAAAGTAACTAGGAAAACAATAATGAAGCTTGTCATAAAAGAAAGAAGACCTTTTTATTATAAACTTTGAATAATTAGACTAGCAGCTTATTTTTGTTAGAAGTAATATAACAAGTTATACTTAGATACCATTAAGATAACTGGGTAATACTAAACTTAGGTATTGGATATTTCTATGTAATTGCAAAGGTAGTTTCGAAAAGGTTAATAAAGTACTAGCATGACTGCTTAAGAAAAAAAACAAACCTGTAACAAGTATGTTAAATAAAATTTATTTTTTAATTACTTTATCTGTTTTAAAAGAAACCAAAAAAACAAAAACAAAAAGATTATTTATAAAACAAATATATCTAACAAATTTTATGTTACAGGAACTAGTTAAAATTTCAATAATTTAAAAATAGTCTTAAAGATACTTAGTTCAATAAATCTTACTCATAAGATTATTTTATTATAAAAAAATTCTATAAAAATTTTAAAATAGGCCATACAAACTTAATAAATCGGTTCTTATAACATAAATTTTTAAAAGTGACCCGACAACACGGGCCTTTAATTTTATTTTCAAATAATTATATATATAAAAAAACATAAAAATATATATATATTTTTTAAAAAACTCACCCGTCCGGACAGTAAGTATACTTGAAATTTTTTTTGAGTTTGTAAAGTTTGACCCGGCCGGGTTATGAGAACCGATTTATTAAGTTTGTATGGCCTTATTTTGAAATTATTTTTTATAATTTTATTATAGACTTAATCATTTGTCGCAGGTGCGTATCCCATAAAGTTTTCCTTGGGCGATGGTACTATTGGTGAGCGCAAACTATCACATGGCAGTAACTTTTTGGTGGTAATACTGGGGAAGTGCTAGTTTCATTTAAATAAATCGAAATTTAGTGCCAAAGTGCCGGTTGGTAAATTCTAACTGACTGGCATTAACAACTGATTCACTTACATTATCTTTTCGTGTTCTGAAAATTCTTTACCGTAAAAGACAATTCTTCTCAATATTATATCTACAGTATTTCGATATGTAATATGGGGAGGTCAATAGAAACAACCAGATTGTTTTATATAAAATATTTTCAAAATTAAAATTAAAACAACTTAATATATATACTGTATATTTTTTAATTCTATATTAATTATAGAATTAAAATATATCAATATTGGCTAGATAATTAAGATATTTGAATTTGAAATTACTAAAAACAATTTGGCTGTTTTTTATTGACCTTCCTCATATCTTTAAGTGCATCCATTATTAACGGTTTTCTAAAAATAATTAATAATTTATAATAATACGGTACGGTACTTTCATTACGATGACAGTTACGTTGATTTAAAGTTTAGTAATTAATTATTAGTACAGTACAAAGGGACTCGGAGACGATACTACTGCATCATTAATCATAAATATTTTCTCGGATTTTTCGGTTTAAACTTAATTATGGGCAATTACAGGATTTGTCAGAAATTTCGGAAATTTGCATGCTAGGCGAAACTAATATCACCTAAATTTACGAATCGGATTTTGCGAAATATTCGGTTTCGCTTGAAACATTAGTATTTGGAAACTTGCTGTGGGCCTTATAGTCTGAACTTATCTAGAGTTCAAGAGTTTGTACGAATCTTTTTTTTTTTATAGGTTACGATATTAAGACAAAACCTATAGTAGAAAGCATGAATTTTTTATGATCTTATTAAAGTTTCAAAAATTTGAAGATATTCCAAAATTTAAAAGTAATAATTAAGGCACCAGCCTAAAAACACATCATTTATTAGTATTATAATCAATAAGATTTAAAATTTTTCGAATATTATTCTTGCTTAGTGCATTACTAGATTTTGATTCTGATTCAAGAGAATTATAATCAAAATTCAAAAATTCAATCTAGGGTTCTTATAAAGTGCATCTTCCAACGCTTTTTCACCTTCTATTCCAAAATTATTATTCCAAAAATTCAAAGAAGTTAGTGTGATGTTATTGCATAATGCATTCGCCAATGCTTTTCCTCCTCCTAATCCAATATTATTATTCCAAATATCCAAAAAAGTCAGAGCGGTGTTCTGGTAAAGTGCATTTGCCAATGCTTTTGCACCTTCTGATCCAATTTCATTACTCCGAAGAACCAAATAAGTCAGTGTAGTGTTCTCGCAGAGTGCATCTGCTAATGCTTTTCCACCTACTGGTCCAAGATTATTCTCATCAAGATTTAATTTAGTCAGAGTGGTATTCTTGCAAAGTGCATCGGCTAATGCTTTCCCACCTTCTGGTCCAAGATTATTCTCATCAATATTCAATTCAGTCAGCGCAGTGTTCTCACAAAGTGCATTTGCTAATGCTTTTCCACCTTTTGATCCAAGCTTATTCTCTTGGAGACTCAAATATAACAAGGTATTGTTCTTACAAAGTGCATCAGCTAATGCATTACCACCTTCTGGTCCAATATTATTAAAACCAAGATCCAAATCTTTCAGAGTATTATTTTTGCAAAGTGCATTAGCAATTGCTTTTCCACCTTCTGTTCCAAGATTATTAAAACTAAGACTTAAAGAAGTCAAAGCGGTATTTTTGCAAAGAGCATTTGCTAATTCTTTTCCACCTTCTGATCCAAATTCATTTTCGCTAAGACCTAAAGAAGTCAGGGTCATATTATTGCAAAGAGCATTTGCTAACGCTTTTTCTGCTTCTAATCCAAGATTATTCCCGGCTAGATTCAAAGAAGTCAGAGTAATGTTCTCAGAGAGAGCACTTGCTAATGCTTTTGCACCTTCTGATCCAAGATCATTATAATTAAGATCCAAAGAAGTTAGAGTGATGTTATTACGAAGTGCATTTGCAAATGCTTTTCCTTCACTTAATCCAAGTTCATTTCCACTAAGATCCAAAGAAATAAGTGTAGCATTCTTGCAAAGTGCAATTGCTAATGCTTTTGCACCTTCAGATCCAATATCATTGTCCCAAAGACTCAAAGAAGTCAACGTGGTATTCATGTAAAGAGCATTTGCTAATGCTTTTCCTTCTTCAGATCCAAGGTTATTATCAGTAAGGTCTAGAGAGGTCAGTGCAGTATTCTTACAAAGAGCATTTGCTAATGTTATTCCACCTTCCAATCCAAGATTATTACCCCATAGATTCAAATAAGTTAACGTGTTGTTCTTGCAAAGAGCATCTGCTAATAATTTTCCTCCTTTCGGTCCAAGATTATTATGCCAAAGATTCAAGGAAGTTAGTGTACTGTTCTTGCAAAGTGCATACGCTAAAGCTTTTCCACCTTCTAATCCAAGATTATTAAAACTAAGACACAGATAAGTCAGTGTAGTATTTTTACAAAGAGCATTTGCAAATGCTTTTCCACCTTCTGATCCAATTCCACATTCTCTAATATCCAATGAAGTCAAGGTGGTGTTCTTGCAAAGTACATTTGCTAATGCTTTTCCACCTGCTGATCCAAGATTATTAAAATTAAGATTCAATGAAGTCAACGTAGAATTCTTTCGAAGTGCCTTTATTAACTCGTTTAAATTTTCCAATCCGCATTTTCTAGAAAGATTCCACATTGAAGTAATTTTTAGATCTTCAGCATTATACACATGGTTTTCGATGATTTCTTCATAAAGTTCTAATGCTTCGAGAAATTTGCCTTGCTTAAAATATTGACGTGCCTCTTGTCTCATATTTTCAAGAATATTATTGTTTTTTGTGGTGGAATATTTGAATTTACTTTATCAGTTAAATACAATAGAAATGATGAATGATGTTTACGTGTACGTTTGAATATTTTAATAACTTGAGAAAGGTTTTGTTATTTTGGGAAGATGTTGATTTATATTTAATTAAATCTGATTTAGCTTGTCAACAAAGTGACATTACTATCATTATTGGATACGTAATTGTGACGTGTTCCCTTTTACAGTTGTTTTTTTGAATGTGATTATGTTTGTAGTGATTGCAGGGGTAATGTGTTAATCAAGCGCAAGTCAACAAAATTGACTTGGTCATTGGACTAAGTGTAACAAAAAAAAGATCTTCGGATAAATCATAACGATAAAATACAGAATTTTTATTATTAACTGTATTAATGCAATTAAATAAAACATTATTCTAACCTTATTCTGAATTGATTTATATAAAAAAGGTTCTTTGTATTTAACCCAATTATTGGTCAAAGTTATTGTCTATTAAAAATTTTTTTTATTGGATAATTTGTTTATAAATCCTGATTTTTTGCGGTAACACAAAATCAAAAATATGTGGTAACAAATTTCAAATTATATAAAATATAATATGACCCTATAGTAGAGCTTGGATCCGGTCATCCGTTTTTACGTATATTAAATTTAATGGATATTGTAAATGAATAATTTTGTTCTATAAACCTCACTTCAATATTTGCCTTGTCATTAAGATGCCACCGGATTTACTTATTTCTGCAAAGCATAACAGACAATCATATGATTTGCTAATGTAAATCAATTACTTTTTGAGAATGTAACGTTTCACTAACACCATCGTAAATACTACCAATCAACATTCACTAAGTAAAAATAATCAAAAGTAATCAAGTTAGAAGCGAATATTTGACTACTCATTGCTATACTAACTATACATAAGTATTAAATACACTTCTGCATTTGAAATAGTCAACCAAAAAAGATTTCAAAAAAACAATCAAGGCATATGGCAATCAAAGACATAAGTTTTAATAAAGAGCCCTTTATAACCGTTTTTCATGTCCTGAATATTAGATTTCATAGGAATTAGTTCGTTGGATCTGGCAGCATATGGCTTTTTGTGCGTGCCCAATACTCAGGTTTATTAGTAGATTAGTACTCTTGAATTGTAATATATAGATTATTTTAGGTTTGCTCGTTAACTGTAAATTATACTATCTTGTAAATTTTTTATTGAGTTCGGGTTTATTAATAATAATAAATACCGTACTTTAAAGTTTTTTTACGTGTATTTATTAGTTTGTAAGCTTATATGAATTTTTTCAATTTCTAATATTTTTTAAAATTATGTAATTTGATTGGTTAATTATCACGGGTATGCACGGGTAGATCTATAAAAATTAACCAATCATAAGGATTGTCTACTCATAGAAGACATTTATATGATTGGTTAATTTTTGTGCATACCCGTGATAATTAACCAATCAAAGTTACATAAATTTAAAAAATATTAGAAATTGAAAAAATTCATTTAAGCTTACAAACTAATAAATACACACAAAAAAAATTTAAAGTAAGTACGGTATTAATTATTATTAATAAACCCGAATTCATTAAAAAATCTATATGAAGTAAACCAAAGCTTTTAATTTACGGTTGACAAACACAAATACACTACACTACACTACAATACCAAACAAATTTAAAAACTACACTGATTTAACTGTTGTAACCTAAGAGTATCAATTTAACAACGAACTCAAACTGAATATGCCCAGTGACTTCTGATTGGCCAATTCGAGTGTAGAAATTGGACCCAGTGTAAATTTTAAGCACGAGTTTAAAGTTAATACTTCAATCCGGTTTTACTATAAAAAATTCGGATATAATAAATCCGGATTATATAAATCCGGATTATATAGATCCGGGTTATATAAATCCGGATTGAAGTATTAACTCTAGCCAAGTTATCACAATGATCACCTGTATACTGCACACTATTATTATCATATTTTTCATTTAATTATTTTATTAATCAAATTATTTAGATAAGTCACACATCTCATTCAAATTTTGCTTATCTGTCATTTACTTTCTATTCAATAGCCTTAAATAATCATAGCGATACTTATCAAGATACAAGTAAATAACTTGTAGATCTAAATAAGACGAACCAAATAACACAACATTAAGCAATTATGAATGAATTTACCAAAAGGCAGGTAATATTAATATGAGGAATCCTTGCTTAATTAGTGAATTAGAAATTGAACCAAATAAATGTAGTAACATAAGGTAATCTCCAATTAATTTACTGAACCAGAGGCATATTTTATATTAGTTTTAATCAATCGATTGGTCAATGATCACATTTAGATCTACATTAATTAGCCAATCAGGCAAATTCATTCCAGTGAGAAAATTGTTTCAGTGGGATTTCTCACTGGAACCATTAGAGTTTAGCATTAATTCAGTTGGTAGTTGAATATAAGTAATTATTCTGAAAAAATTCAGATCACACTATGCGACAATTTACTAACAATATATACTTACAACCAAAACATGTGAAATTGTCGAATAAAGTGATTTAATTTTTTTTACGAAATAATTAATTACCTTGCCCATTTATAAATATATAATGCTATTATTTTTTTATTCCCTGATCCCGATTTTTTGGTCTATTATTGGGTAGATAAAAAATCGGGTTGATATTAAAAAAAAAACCCTATCGGAATAGATGGAATAGTTTTATCAATCTTCATGTGACTATCTCTAATCAGACTATTCCGATACTTTTTTTAAATTACTGTAATAGAAATATGGATCTACGCAGTGATATAAAAAATAAATAAATATTTATGTTACATGTGATATTGCAATTTTGATTGCTGATCACACTTTGGTGATGATCGTCTTCGCAGACCAAACTACGTATACGTATGAATACAGTATCGGTACGTACATATTCGGATGTATTAATTTATGACCTAAATGTTAATAAATTTAAATAAAGATTAGTCCTGGTTTTACAATTTAATACATAAAAAATAGATAATGTCACGTATGTTATTGTTTCGAATAAAGTAGTAATCCCGGTGATGATGAAATTAACCAATGAAATTAAAATAGAAACCGATTAATAACTAAACTAATTTCAGAATTAACAGTGATCTAGCTTGGCGTAAATAAACATCATTGCTTTTTAAAGATTGAATGGAGACAAGAGGCGTTGATTATTTGTAAAAAAAGATACGGTGTTTTTATAGGAAATCAGTATTCGTAACTCTTTTTGGTATTGTCTTACCCTTGTGAATAATAATAATATATGTATGTGGTCAAAACATGCTCAAACATGCAAGTTATCGTGATTTATCATTTGCGAAGATGTAGGGGCGTGGAGATACAAATTCCTTAAATTAAATTAAATTTTTTTTTTTTTTATATAAACTATATTTTGAGTTTTAACGTATGTCTAATGCTAAGGTTGGAGACCCATTTAATAATTGGATGCTATTAATAATTGAATGTTATTAACGTTAATAATTGGACGTTATCAATATTTGGACGTTATCAATATTTGGATGTTATCAATAATTGGATGTTATCAATAATTGGATGTTTTGCGATATATTATAAGGAATTTTCTATGAATTTGGGTATTGCAAAAGCGTTCTTTAATTTCTTTAGGAATATCTAATAGAAATATTTATTTAAAAAATTACAAATATGAAGTTTCAAGTTTAAATATTAATACTAGGTACTTATTTAAAAAGAAAAGCTTAACATTAGTAGAGATACTTTCAAAACTACAAGATTATGTACGAATAACAATAAATACATATATAGTAATAAGTGCGATAGGTCAATAAGTTTCAGAATTCATATTTGATACTCTGCATCTGATCAGTTTTAGTTCTAAAAAGAGGAGAACGATAACATTTAAAGAAATCCTATTATCAGAAATTCTACTCATTCTAACTGTGATATTTTTCTAACTGTGATACTCATTCTACTCATTCTACTCATTCTACAGTGATAGCTTCGTATTACAATCATAATTTTTTTAAAATTTTTGAATTTGAATTACGGACAAACTACAAAATTAGATATTTTATTTCCGAAAAGTTCTTAAAGTGACAGAAACAACAAAATATATGCTTTTTGACATATCATGTGATATAGGTGAAATTAGATTATGAATATCGGGAATTTTTCATTAAAGAATTAGGTAATCGGAACAGTAACGCAAATATTTAGAATGTTGCAAGTCAATTAACATGTAGATCGAAATTTTTAATCGGACTTTTTACTTCTGTACTTATACAATCTTCCATCAAAACCCTTGTATACATATGTGCATGAACCTAACTTATTAAAAAAATAGATGATATTGTTCATGCATTATGAAATCAAAACGCACCAATTCTATACTTGAATTAAGTATTCAAAAAAAAACCATTATGTAATCAATTTCTGCGTTTGGATATGTTTACGTACAAAAAAAAAAAACTAGACCATTTTATTACGCAAGTTCATAGAGGGTAACACCAAAAATTTATGTCAATTACGTAAAATAATTCAATTATTAAAACGTGAGCATTCTGTTTGTCACGCTAATCAGTTTATTATATTTAAAGTTAATAATATACATGTTTATTAAATCTGTCACATAAGATGTAATTTACAATTTTGTTAATTTTTCTGTACTATATATATTTCTTTCCATACATTACTGCATGTCCGTATTTAAGTTAGTACATCATTTATATTTATAAGGTTCAAGTTTGATTTCGTATAAATACACATCTTTACATTTCAAACCTGCCAAATATTCCAACACCTCTAATCGTTATCTAATCGTTTTATTTAATAAATAATTTAGTGTACATTTATTAAAATGGACCAAAGTGATTCTCTTGTAAAAAATAATTACCATAAACATCTACATCATTCTCAACAGTTTCCACCATCTCAATTACAGGATCTTTCTCTTGAAAACTTGGTTTCTTCTGTTGAACTTTACAACAATAACCAAGAATCTTTAACCAGTCATGATATGCAACGACTTAAAAAAGTTGTCGAATTGATGTTTTTAAATAAATCCACTGTAACTTCTAAACCTCCTGCTCAAAATTTATCCTCTTCAGAAGATGACATTTTATCTTCTATTGTTCTCTATCTTCCATTTTTTGTTAATAAATCTTCGGAAATAACTTCACCGATAAATATTATTTTATATCATACTTATCCTAATATTTTAGGTGAACTTGTTAATAATAATTTAAATCGAAATCAAATTACACACTCTTTCATTAAACCTTTAAATACTCCTGTTTCTTCTCTTTGCACTCCATCCAAAGAGTTATGTAAACAATTGGTAAATGATTATTTTACCAATTTCAACGTTTTCATTCCCATTGTTAATCGCCAAAAATTTAGTATTCAACAGAATTATCATAATAAAGAAAATTTTGAAATGTTGATGTGTGCAATCTTAGCTGTGGCATCAACAAGGTATTCTGATGATCCTTCTATTCAAAAAACTTTGAATAAACCCGCTGGGGTATTTTTCGATGCTGCCAAGGTATGTTTATATTTCACATCTTATCATATTATCTTCTTTGGTGTACATCTTTGGTAAGCTTTGGAATGCTTTTGGTCCTTGGAACACCTTATTACTCATGACTTATTTGAAATTTTTTTTTTTTTGTTTTCCGATATTTGTACATAGAAATTATTGGATACAAAATATAATAATCCGAGCTTGGAAACTGTTCAAACATTATTACTTCTAGCGCATGCTGAGACTAGCATAACACGCATTCATAGTGAATCAATGTTTTTTGGCATGGCAGGTATGTACGTACGGACTTATTATAGATGCAGACATTTGAAGACGTCGTGTCATCACGTCAAAAGTGTTATAACGACGTAGGTCATAATATCTGACTTTTGCCGTAACTTAGCTACAACAATATTTTTTTGATATAATTATTGATCAATCAAGAATTTATCCCAATAACTTATATAAAATAACAGCGATAATGACTACATAGTATACTTTACACTTTACAGTGTAGAGTCAAGTATTTTCTATTAGTATAGTTTTTATACTTCATCTCAATTGTTAAGACATAACATAAATAAAGTATTACGGGGATTACAGAACTCAACAAAGGCTGATGTTACGGACGTAGGTTAGAAGTTACCAGATATTACTCAAAAGTCAAATTTCGCGACACAAGTCAAATACTACGGCATGCGTCAATTATTGGCATCATAATGTCATTGAGTTACGTCAATTGACATTATAACTTCACCAAATGTCTGCACACTTGTATGTTAATTTTTCTGCAAAGGTTAATTTTATTTATGCCTTAATATGTAGTTCAAATGGCTCATATATTACGCCTTGAACGAAATGATCCCACTTTACCTCCAGATGAAAATGAAGAAAGACGTAGAATATTTTACCTTGTTTACTGTAATGATAGGTAATTATTATTATTATTATTATTATTTTCATTTTATTTTCATTTTTATTTTCATTTTTATTATGTTGATTATTTAGTACCTTTTTATACAATATACTAAATTATGTTAATAACCTTTACTATTTATTATAGATGGTCATCTTTCATATTTGGCAGACCTGTCGTTATTGATGACATAAATATCAACGTTCCTTTACCCACTTTGTCTTCATTTGGAACTTCAACAAGACAATTCTTTATAGCATGGATAAAGTTATCACGTATACTTGGTCAAATTTGGAATTTTGGTTATTCTTCTCAATCTCTAGCTTCTCGTGAAAGTTGGCTATTTAATACAAATAATCAAAAAACCACATTAAAGCAAATACGTTTAGAATTGACAAAATGGTTAAGAGAATTACCCGAGGAACTTCGATGTCAATATTTATCAAATGCTGATTCAAGTCGTACCAATTTATCTAATTTTTCGATTTTTGCTGGTAATTTTCTTGAAAATAATCTTTTTTTTTTTATCGCTATTATTTATTTATTTATTTATTTATCGTTATTTTTTAAATGTTTAGGACACATCAACAGTCTTTTTCATACATGTATACTTTTACTTTATCAACCTTATTTAACTCGAATAAGTGGTCCAACAATTGAAGAACAAAAACTAGGCCAAGATGGTCCGGTTCAAATATGCCTTACCGCTTGTACTACAATTGCCCAAATCACTAGAAAGATTCAAGATTATGATCAAAAAGCATTTTGTGACTTTAGACTTCCTACTTATGGTTTATTGGAATCCATTATATTGGAATTAATCATTATAAATGGTGCTCAAAAGTTTGAATCAATTGCTAAAAAAGCTTTAAATAATTCACTTAATGAATTTATTTTTGCTTCAAAAAATTCAAACATCTTTTTATTATATGAAGCTACCAATGAAATTGAAAAAATTATTAGATTAACTAATAGAAAATTAAAATGGATTCAGGATAAATTTGTCTTCTCTATGGATGATTATATGGACGACGGTACGGACGACTGTACAGATGATTGCTCGGATGATTGTTCGGATAATTGTACGGATGATTGTTCGGATGATTCTATGGATAACTTTATGGATGAATAATATCAGGATTAATATCCGGATTAATATTCAGATGAATATATATGCTTAACTATATCGATGTCGATACGTATCAATATCGATATAGATTACATAGATTTGCACGTGCTACTTATGTTTTTCCTGGCATGTATTATGTATAGTAATTTATAGTAATACAATAGCGGCAGTAGCGGAAGTAAAACATTATCTAATAATAATAATAGACATTTTAGTAGTAGATCATTTAAGCTTTATTGGTGCGAAACATGTATATATTGTTATAAACCATTTTATGTAATAAAAGTTCTAAAATTTTCCCATGTATATAATATATTTTTTTTTTCATATACGGGGGGACAAAAAAAAATATCAATAAACAATTTGTTTCATAATAATAATTTACCATATAATCTAATATTAAACTTACATAACTACGTACACTCCCCTACCAAAAAATCACGGAATTTTCATATTTGTATAAGATCTGCTGTTATGACTCATTGATTACAAAATATTTTTAACCCCTTCAATTTTTTTTCTTCTACTAGCTACGTAAAAGTTTTTTTTTTTTATGATACAGAAACGAAAAAAACCTACTGCTAAATAATGTGACCAAATCATCAGTGCATGGTAAACCAGTAACTACTATAAGAACCCGTCTACAATGTGGTTACGTATTACAAAAAAAACTGCTACATATCGATATACATTAAAATGAAGTTATTCAAACCCATTGATTTGGAAACCAATTTCAAACTATATTTGGGACTATTATACGAAACTTTCCGATTGTATGATTAAGAGCATTCATGCAATATTTGCTATTGTTAGTAAATTACGTGTTATCGTTATCGTTATTATGATCCCGATCCCAAATTAGGTGAATACCATAATTGTCCCTTTTGGGTTTGGGTAACATCACTAGATTATACATGTCGTGGAAACACTATTTCTGCTTTGCCGGCATTGATTTTTGATATGAAATGTTTTGAGTTATTTCAAAAATAACTCGGAAATTTATATTAAAAATCATTGCCAAAAATACTTTCGGCAAAGCGAAATAATTTCTACGACATGTATAAACTGAATGAATATGTATGATGTTCGTCACCTCTTAAGACTTTTGAAAAATCTTCCTTAAATGTTTTAACCAAACAAGTTGTAGAATCAACTCCTATTGAAACATCCACCAGTAGTATATAGCTTTTATAGTTGGGTTGTGTAACGAGTCGCCATATCTGACGTCAACAGATTGTATGCAATGGAAGAATGACGGCAAAGGATTATGTAGAATTTTACAGGATTTGTCTTGTACCTTATTTGAGAAATTTAAGGAAATAAAAGGCTTTTTTGTTTCAAAACTACAATGCCAGAATCCATACTGCAATATTTACTGATCGCTGGATTAAACAAAGCAACTTCCCTGACCCTCTGATCGAACACCTATGGGATGAGTTTTTGGTAGGATACTTATCGTTATCAGGGGATTTTATATCATGCACGTGACTTTATATATGTATTATCGTTATTCAGGGGTTAGCAACGATTGGTAAGAAATATTTTACGTTTACGTCATTTAAGAATACGTACAACGGCAATGTCCGTCTGAAAAAAAAACATCATAACAAATTTACCACATGTGTGATAATGGATATCGATCATTAAAAATTGACAGAAACAAACATTAAAAAACTCTTATTGTACTTCGACTTACAAATGTATATTGTTTATATGTTGTATAACCTTGATATAATGAAGTTTTTTTTTTTTTTTTTTTAAACACGAAAAATGTGCAAAATTCATCCAACCAAATTAATACATAATACGTATTAGAAATGTGTACGTAATATATAGTTTTTTTTTTTTCCTAGTTTCAGAATTAGAAATTCTTATTAAAATTTTTTTTCATTTAAAATTTTGAACACCTGATTAAAAAAAAAAAAAAAAGAATTTGGGAGGTTGTGCGATGAATAAAAAAAATTTTTAATAACAATAAACAATTTATTCGCATATTATATTCTTCAACTTATTGGATTGGCCTGTAATCATGTAGATTTTTTTTTTAAAAAAAAAAATTAACTAATCACATTAACTGGTAAAATCAAGGTACTGGACAGTTAAAATTATCGAATAACCTTTAAATTTTAGAATTACATAATCAATGATGATTGACTAATGTTGATGCACGTAAGGTTGTTAATCAGTTCTTAGGGACCAAATCCTTGATGGTCCTAAACAAAGACAACATGATCTGGTCTAGATTTTTTTTTTTTTTATCCAACAGTAAATTAGCATAATTACATAATGATATACGTGAGATATTTAAATTTAACTGGCAGAACTACTGTTATATGAAAGGTCCTTGTAATTGCTATGAACCATTTCCCGTTCGGTCCTTAGCAAAACATGAAGGTGCTTGGGACCGGATAAATTTTAAATTTTAACATCAACTAGATGTATATTTAAAATGTTTGTCAGGTTTATGACGCAGATTTTCCAAACTATAAATAAAACTTCAAAATTAATGTAATATAACATGATCAAGAAAATTCAGATTAAGTGTTCGTTTTGTTAAAAGTCGTCTTTATTTCTCAAAATCTACATAATAAATCTATTTTTAGTGCTTTAAATAAAATGGTTTTTTGGACAATTTTATTATTTGCTCTGTAAAGATTTAATCATAATACACATGAATACTAATTTTAATAAATTTTAACCTGGGTGTTTGAACACGAGCATATAGAAAGTCAATCATATTACACGATTAGATTAATTAAAAAAATTTCTTGTGAAATTTCGGTAAAGATTATTCCTTGCCATTATCCCAAACTTACCTTTACTCTAACTTTAGGCAGCGTTTAACTTTTATTCTTTTTTTAAAAAAAAAAGAGCAAGTGTTTATTGCAATAACTTTTATTAACATAATGATAATGGTATTGTTACCAAATACAATGTACAAATATGTAGATACAAATCTTAATAAAGGTTAATAACAAGGCTGCCAAAGATAAATATAAATAAATAAATAAGATATTGGACATATATTAATAAAAATAAACACTAAGATTATCCTTTTATAAGAATAATAAAACTGTTTGTTAAAGTAAAATGATTCTTAAAAATATAACAATGTTTGTTAAAATATGCAAATTAGCAATGTATATATCAAACTGATAAGCATTTCTATATATATAATTATAACAATACTAACAAATTAATTTGAAAGTTATTATGATATATATGTAAAAAAAAAACTTAATAAGAAAATACTAATATAATAATACAAAAAATCTAAACTAGTTTAAATAATATAATCAACTAAACTAGTAAAAAATTAATGTGTAAATAAATTAATTTTAATCAATGTAAATATGTATTAATATAATAATTTTTTTGGCTTAACATTCTTTAGCTATTTTAATAAGTGCCTAAAGGTAGTTTATTACACTAGTTAAAGTGAACTCAAATCTAGAAACTGTATTAAACTAGCCTAAAAGATCATATAAAAATAGGTTTACTTTATTATATTTATAACTTTTTATTAAATCAAACTATATTTTTTTATTTCTTTTTTTTTATTTTTTTTATTTCTTTATTTTCTTTAGCAGCTTAATTTTTTTTTTATTTTAAATAAAACTTTAATTTAATTATGTTTATTTTTACTGTTTGGTTTTGTGTTTTTATTTGTTTTTTTCTACTGTTTGGTTTTGTGTTTCTGTTTGTTTTTTTTCTGTTTAAATGATTATTTAATTTTTATTAACTTTTCTTATTAGATAATAGTTTTATATTTTTTTTTATATACTTTTTTAAAATTTATTTTATACTCTATTGGTTATTATAGTTAAAAATTTTTTTGTATCTTTAAACAGTTTTAGTATGTTTTGTATTTGTTTAATTATTTTTTTTTTAAATTAACATTTAACTATTTTTTAATCTTGTTTTTTTTTTGTTTATTTGCTTATTAAAAACTTTTTTAAGATATAACAACTTAGTAAAGTAGATAGATTGTTAACTTTCAAATAGTAGGTTGTAAGTTCAAAACCTATTAACAGAAAAAATTTATTAAATAATCATCTATATAATACTTAATCAGTATTATAATAATAGCATTTTGTCAATTAGTTAGAATAAGATACCTGTAATTATAATTATACTAATATAACTGGCAGATCATAGGACATCTGTGTAATCTTAGTTATATAAAGAGATATAAACTGATACTAGACAGTGCAAATCAAAAATATGTTTTTATCTCTTAAATTATATTGCATACAAATTTGTCTATATTTTTTTTTAAAAAATTAAGTTTTATAATAAAATTTTAACAATTAATTTTAACAATATACTTTCTAAATAAAAATCATTTTTAAAATTTTACTTTATAAACTTAATAAGAAACCTTTTTAACTTTATTAAAAAATTTTTAATTAATTAAAATTTAAAGATTATATAACATAAAAGTTTATTATTAAAATATTTTTTAAGTTTTCTAAAATTTCATATGTTTTCGAAACTAAAAAAAAATTTTGCTCTTAAGACAAGTATTAATTTTTATATATAAATTATTAAACTTATAATAATTAAAAATGTAATATTTAATATAAACTAAAAAGTTATATAAAAAATATAGGTTTAAAATTAATATTTAAAAAGTTTAACATAGATAAACTAAAAAAATATTTTATTAAAAATTTTTTTAAAATTACAATATTTTTGGTCTATAAGCAGCCTACCTTTTTTTTCTTATAATTTAAAAATAAATATTGCAAAATAGTAATGCTTATTTTTAAATATTATTATATCAAATTTTATATAAATATTTTAATATTTTAAAAAAATAGATCAGAGCTAAAAAAATACAATTATATAGACAAATTTGTCTGCAAAAGCCTACAATCCAAGGGATAACTATATAAATTTATTGAACTAAAAAAAATCAAAGCTACTTAAAAGACTTAAGTAGAAAGATAATATAAATTTTTTAATAGTATTATTATAAAGATTAGACCAAGAAAACAAATATCAATGCAAAGGAATCAAACAAACAAGAACTTTTAAATAAAAAATATCACTAACCAGACTACTAAGCTAAACTAGAGAAAAAAAATATTAAGTCAAATTTGATATATTAAATACAGATCATAGTCTTTTTAAGCTATCTAAATTAAAAATCTAAGAACAAAGCAAAAGTATACTAAAGTATTAAGAATATATTATAAAGTAGATACTGAGATATAAATAAATTCTGCAAGAGAATAACTTTATTAAGATCTATAGAATAAATAGATAACTTAACAGAAGGGTTCTTTGCATCTTATTGCTAAGTAATAAATATTATTATAATCAAAATAACAGTATAAAAAGAAATAATAACAAACCTGAATAATTCTTAATAGAAGGCAACAACAAGGTCAATTAGTCTTAGAGTAAAATAGTTAGAAGTATATATATACTAATTAAGTAAATCCAAGAATTTAAATAGAACACCTACAAGTAAAAATCAAATATAGCAAATAGTAGATAACCTTAAGGCAAAATCCTTAAATAAACAATAACTAAAGTTGTATATATAACTAATTGTAATTTTCACAAACTATATATATACTTAAAACATTACTAATTAATAAATTGACAGCTATATACAAAGTTAAATCATATTCAAAAATACTTTACACAATATAACTGATTCTTTTGGCAAACAAGATGCCAACAAGACTAAATTAAAATTTAATCTTGATTACTTTTATCTACCTACTTATTTTTTTTAAAAAGAAATTCTAATCATATACAAACTATGTAAATTCTATAAAAACCTAATTTTAATACAAACATTTAACAAACTTCTTCAACTTAAATCATTACAAAACCTTTCAACTATAAATATTCTATTATTAACTGAAATTATTAATTTCCAAAACTCCAATCTCAAACTATATTCTATTAAAAACAAAATACTTCTTAATAATTTATCTACAATGTTAAATCTTTATATCTACTATTTTCTTCTCTATTTAACTCCAAATTGCTCATATTGCAATCAATATGAAAGCATTGAACACTTATTCCAATACTCACTTCATTCCTATAACTCACAAAACACTTTTACTAATAAAATCTCAAATGCTTTAAACTTTTTAAATATTACAGAAACTTCACCCAATGCAATAATACCAATTCTTACTATACAAAATACTTCTCTCAATCTAAATATATATAATACAATATTATTACTCATTCAGAATACAATAACCCTTAATTAATACAACTAACTTCAACTTACTCTAAAAAAACTAACTAACAATTTTCTTATTTCTTTATCTAACTTATTACTTACTTGGTTTAACTCGACTATCTGGCAAACCCATAATACTAAACAATATAAATAGGAATTATTACAAGAAATTATATTCTCTACTAAAAAGAAAAACAATATTAAATTACCTATTTCTCAATTTACAAATTCTAACAATATTACTTTCACTTTCAATACTGATATAAATCTCTTTATTTCTAAAACTCTTACTCAAAACTTTACTATATATACCTGTTTTTACTAATTAAATAATCTTAAGGGTTTCTTTTACCTTCTCTATAGTTAAGTTTATGTCAATTAACTCAACTAAAAATAGAAAGCTAAAGGATAATATCACACTAGATAATGTAATATATAACAACAATAGTATAGTTTAAGAATAATATATATTTTTTTTTTTTGGTATTAAGGTGACCTCTTTGGTCTTTTGACTTTTATTAATCACTTATTGGT
>CAJVQA010000997.1:0-28357 GCA_910591915.1 Cetraspora pellucida | reverse complement strand
ACATGTAGCCAATTGTACGCTCTTCTGTAGTGGTTCATTAAACCACAATACTGATAAGTGATTAATAAAAGTCAAAAGACCAAAGAGGTTACCTAAAAAAAAAAAAAAAAAAAAAAAAAAAAAAATTAGTAGAGTTAGTAATTCAAGCTTTGTTTTACTATTTTGACTTTATTTTATATGTATTTATTTATTTTTTATATATATATAAAAAAAAATTATATATATTTATTGATTTATATAAACTTTTTTTTAAAGTTTTTATTTTTAGAACTGTAATATTATAAAAATAATAAATTGCAAATTATATAATTTGGATGTAGGTCCTATAGCTTAGCAGTTAAGCTCCCATATCCTCTACAGTCAAGGTCAATAGTTCAAGTCTGGCTAGAGGCAAAATTGAAAGATTTTAGCTTCTGTAATCTAATAAGAAGCCTGTAATTAAATGTGAAACTCTGTGGTTAAAGTTCAAGTATAGTACAATGATATAAATAGAAATTCCCAGAAGGAGACCCAATCATGAAGTAGAGGCACTATGTGTAACAAGTAGTTGTTACAGAAGGTTACAGTTATAAAAGGATTGCACATATAAGTTCTTTAGACTAGGGCAGTACCAACATCCTTATACCTCCTAATATAGGCAGTACCAACATCTCTGCACCTAACTTGCTTGGAAGAATATTTAATGGATTGTGCAAATAAGTTTTAATTGGAATTCAAGAAGAGGATTTAATTGTGAGAATAGTCTAAAAATAACCAAGACTAGAATGGTAAGAGAAGTGGTAAACATGAGGATGAACTGTGATAAAAGATTGGTCTAACCAAAAATTAAAAGCATCTTTGGCATAGCTGAATAATCTAATTATAGAAAGGAAGATCTTGAAGATAGGTGTATAACTTTCTTGTACAATATAAAAGTACCAAATTGAATTCTAGTCATACTTATATAGAAGTTTATAATGAACAAGACTAGAGATTAACCAACCAATATGAGATAAGATCTGCAAAATAGTATGGTATTATTAGAATTGGTGTAACTCCCTAGGTATAATCAGAATTGTTCTGCAGGTATTGTTAAATAGGCTGGAAGCTTGCAATATATAGTGTATGATATTACTAGAGTCAGAAGAACTCTTTAGATATAATCAAAATTGTTCTGTTTGTAAGTGCAACAAGTCTCAGTCTCTATCATAAAAAGAAGCATTATGTTGGAGATTAAATGCAACATTGAGTTACTGTATGATGCTAAGACCTGAGGCATCTGCAGGAACAGCAGCAGCAGATTTGGTTTGAGATATGAATTGGTCAAAAAGACTAATGGCAGCAGCAGATCTGACTTAAGATACAGGTTCATTGCAGATCCTGGACTATTGTCAGAACACCTTAAAAGAAATAATAACAGATATACTAAAAATGGGAAGATTATAAGGATCAGATATACCTAAGTAGAACCAATTTAGAAGTGGTACAGTAACAAAAAGATGAGAAATATAAGAAACAAGATAATACTAGATATAGTTAGATTAGGAGGCAGAAGAAACAAAACCAGGTAAAACATGTGAGTAGAACACATGGATATGATTTACAAAAAACAATATCCTTAATATTTGGGATGCTGCATTAAGTTCAGTAGATATCCTTGTCTGTGTTGTGATTTAATGTAAGTCATAACTACAAGTAGTTGTCAAGATAACTGTATGCAAGTATGCAGCAGACATGCACTTAAGTGTTATAAGAGTAACCAGGTGAAGTTAGTGATGTAAAATTAGATACTATATAGTATTAGTAATAATTGATTCTAAAAATATAACTGTAAATCTGTACTATATCAAATTAAAAGCTAATAAACCAACTGGTATTGTTGCCAAAGTTAAAAAAAAAAAAAAATAAAAAATAAAAAAAAAAAAATTGTATAATTTAATTGGCTAATAATTATATATAAATTTATAAATTGATTTACAAAACTAGTCAATTAGCCAAATTTTTGTTTATGACCTTACCAACTGTTTTAGTTTTCATCAGTATATATATACTATTATTACTAAGTCTTTAAAATGATTTACTTATATAGAAACCTTTAACTTTATACTAAACCTACCAAAGTCTTCTGTTATCTAATTTCTAGCTAATCTAGTATTACTATAGCTAAGACCAACATTTGCAATTAGAGCAATCCTTAAACTGCTATATCCATATAGAGTTCATATAACCCTAATACTTCTCTTTACAATCTTACCAGTACCTTGTATGTTTTTGCAAGTTCTCTTATACTACCAATTCAGTTAGCTTTATATAATACAACTTCATATCTAATTTAACTAATAGTCAGATTGGTAGACTTCTTTATCTAAAGTTTTTGATTGTACAGATCATCTGCTTTAGGTTTTTATTTTCAGATTAAGATTTTTACAAGTGGTACTATCAAAGATCATACTATTTTTTTATTTGAAATTTTTAAACAGGACTTCTTATAAAATATATACTTTCTGGATTTATTTATATAATATTACATGCTCTTAAAATTAGTCTTAATATAATTAGAATTACAGAGTTACAATCCCAGATACTTCATACAAGTTGCCAAAATAAAACTATTTTTCAAATTTTTACTACTAGTAGGATTTGAACTTTAGACTTACTATTTGAAAAATGACAACTCAATCACTATACTAAGATTATTATTTTCTATAATTAAAATTATTAAGTTGTCAAAAGTTATAATAATGAATATATTTTAAAAAGAGTTAAATCTTTGTAAATATAAAAGTAAAAATAAGTTTAAATATACTAACTATTAGTTATAACATAAGTCTAAATAGTACAATGTATTATAAGATGAGTTTTATAATATTTTCTTAATATAATATAATAAAATAAAATTCAAGAAAATAGAAAATTTTTCTATAAATTTACTTGCTATATGCTTAGCTCTTATAGCTATAAAGAGTGTTATAGTCTGCTTTGTATATTGAATCTGGTTATTATTAACTTGGTTCTTTATATAAATAGACTTAACCATCTGTTTATATCATTTTCTTCTAGAAATAACTTATGTTTAATAAAGAACATTATAATTCCAGAAATAATGATTATATTTATGAGTTTTACAAAAGATTTAATTAAAAAAAATTATAAGATTGAGTAGATAAAAAAGTATCTTGACTAAGGATTTTAGTATAAAATAGACTTTTATCAGTTTTGTGTTTGTTTTTAGAAAATGTTAAGTTAAAAAAAAGATTATCTTTAAACTTTTTAAAAAAATAAAATTTAATTTTAAATTGTCTTGAAGTAGTTTTTGAACTTGTGAATAAATTAAAGTTTTGTATATTTCAAAAATCATAAATATTAAAATAGTTGGTTGTTTAATTGATAATCTGCCAATCAATCAGAGAATGATTATAGTATAATGTAATGCAGATCACTTATAGAAATTAGAAGTTTGTAAATGTGATATAAATATATCATAAAACATATTTTATACTAAGTTAATTATCTTTCTTACTTAGATAAAAGTTGTAAAGCTTGTCAAAATGCATCTAATAGTGGTTAGATTATTCAAATCAGCCTGGTGGTTACTGAGATATCATTAAAAAACATTATACTGACTATATAAAATTCTATATAAACAATAGTATTGTTTATATAGAATTTTATATAGTCAGTATAATGTTTTTTAATGATATCTCAGCAACCACTAGGCCAATTTGGATGATTTAACTACCATTAGATGCAACTTGACAAGCTTTACAACTTTTATCTAAGTGAGAAAGATAATTAACTTAGTATAAAAAAAGTTTTATGATATATTTATATTATATTTACAAACTTCTAATTTCTATAAGTGATCTGCATTATATTACACTATAATCATTCTCTGATTGACTGGCAGATCATCAATTAAAAATATAAAAATAGATAATTATTTTAGTTAAAAAGTATGTATTAAATGGTTTGGTTATAATTTTAATAATAGCTTAATATTTATTAAGATTGTAAATTCTATTATTTTTTGCAGTTATTTAAAAAAAATATAAAAATAAGAATAAAAATAGAAACTATGATGTTTAGAGTTTTTAACAGTATTATTGTTTTTAGTAAATTCTGTTTCTGCTTCATCAGCAAGTTTATAAAGTAAAGATAAAGATATAATATTAAGAAAGATAGCTTAATGTTTTTGATTTTTATTAAAAATAATAAAGTTGAGTTCAGAATTAACCTACCTAGTTGTGTTTTTATTAGAAAGAAAAGCAGAAAATTTCTCAAATAATTTATTAAAAAAGTCTGTTGATAAGTTTTCAAAATTGTTTTCTATATCTAAAAGAAGAACAGTATAAAGATTATCTTTATTATATGAGCATATATGAATATGAAATAAAGCAGCTTTGATATAAAATTAAAAACATTCTTATAATAAGTTAAAGTAATTTTAAAGTCTAAAGGAAATAAGTTTTTGCATAATTTTGCCAGTTTAATAGCAATTTCATACTTGATATAGTTGAAGATTTTGGTTTCATTGATATTAACAAATTGTTTTTTATAATTTATAAAAAAAGATTTAATTTATAATTTAAGATTAGATCAAAATTTTTTAAATGAAGAAATATGAAAGATTTGAAAAAATTCTTGTTTAAAAATATTGAAATATATTGATATTGTATTTTTTATTATTTTGTATTTTGAATAGAGGTTAGTTAATAACATTTTTATTAATGAAATAGTTTAAGAAAAGCATATTAGTAATATATTAATTGTTTTGACAAATTTTAAAAAAATAATTGTTTGATATTTATTCTAAAGATAAAGATGAACTCTGAACAAGTTAATTATTATTTAAAAACAGTTTTGTATTGTATAAAAAGAGATTAATTTGTATAAATAAAAAATTTTAGAATAGTTGAGTTTGGTAAAAAAAGTAATAGTAAATTTATAAAATAAAATTTTGAAGGTTAAATATAAGATCTCAAATAAAATAGTAAAAAATAAATTAATAGTCAGATTATATTAATAAATAATATTTATAAGAAACTTGAGATGAGTTCCAGTTAGAGTTTTAATAAAATATTTGAAACTTCATTTTGAAACTAGTTTATCTTTAGTTATAAATTTAGTAACTTTTTTTAGTACAAAATGAAACTTAATAAATTTAAAATTTTGTTAAGATAATAGTATATTAAAATTAGTAAATAGTTCTATTTTATCAATAATAAGAAATTTTTTAAACCAATTAAGAAGGTTTTCTTATATTTGTTATAAAAATTTGAGTTGATTTTGTTTTATAAATTTTTTTTTAAAAAAATTAAAGAAATTAGTTAAATATTTAGATTTTTTCTTTTTTGTCAATAAAAGCAAACTTAACTGTATAAAACATTATATATTGTTGTTAATTATGAGATTGAGTTTGAATTACAAATTTCAATTTAAAATTTGAGATACAAGTAGAAAAAATATAAAATTTGACAGAAAATTTAAGAGAATATTTGTTGTTACTAAGAAAAATGTATAAGATATTGGATTTATAACAGATAATACAGATGTAAATATATTGTATATAAATTTTAATAGCTATTGTATTCAGTTTAAGATTTATAATAGTTGAAGAAGTAACTTAAATAAATTATTATAATTAAAAAAAAATAATAACAAAAAATTGAAAAATAGTATTTTAGTTTTTTTAAATTAGTTTGAAATTATATCTATAGTAATAGCAAAACCAAAAGTTAGTAGAAGAGAAAGTGTTATAAATCTTAAAAAAAGTTAATAATAACAAAAACTAAATAAAATATGATATATTTTACAAAGACATTGGATGATAAAAGATTAATAAGATACTTTAAAATAATAAATTTTATTTTTTTGATAATATTTGGTTAAATGCATAGCAAATTAAATAAATTTAATTTGTTTTAGGTTACTTTTTTTAGTTATATCACTAAAACAGTTATTATACTTGGCTAAAAAATAATTTAAATCATATTAATCTAGTTTTTGACTAATATATGTAGATATAATCATTTCAGATTTTAATATAAGTTTGATATGAAAATTTTTGATTTGAAATAGATTTAAATAATATAGAAGTGTAACAAATAAGAAGTATAAAAAATAAGAAAATATAATAAATAAGAAATATAAAAAATAAAAGAATGTAATATATAAGAAAAAATAGCAATTAAAAAAGTATTACAAGTAGTATATGACACTTTGTAAATTTATCTATAAATTATAAATGATATTAACAAACTTATATAAATTTAAAAAGAATACAAATTTGTAATTAAGTTTTGTTAAAAATAAATTGTATAATATGGATTAGTAATTCTGTTTAAATAAGTTTAAATAAAAGTAAATTATAGAAAATTTTTCAAAAAGAAAAAATTAAAAATTAATAAATAAAAAAAATTTTATAAAAAATTTTAAGTATTTTGTTAGTAAATTAGTTAAATTTAATTTAAATTTAATAAATAATATATTAAAATGAAATTATTATTGAGCTTTTTTTATTTGTTCTAATGAGTAAGAACAGTTTACTTAAAATAAAATAGATAGAAAATTTTTAATATTTAATTAATATATTTCTATAAATAAAGAACTTGAAGATATAAAACTTGACTAAATAAGTGTTATTTAAGTATAAAATTATACTAGAAACAACTTTACTTAAATGCTCCAAAATAGTTTACTTAATAAAATTTTAAGAAATAATCAGTTTTGTAATATAAAAAGTTGGTATAAGTAATTATTAAAAAGAATTAATAATTTATATTTTGAATAAAAAATTATTTTTGTAATAATATAAGATTATTCAACATAAACTCTTTCTACTGATCACCAAAACACAAATTTACAAACAAAGAAAATCAAATTTTATACAAAAACTAGTATCAAAACAATAGTTAAATACTTAGACAAAAAGAAAAAATACTTAAAACAGATCTAGTAAGTGCAAAGACAAAAAAAATAAAAAGATATAGCAAGTAAAAAGAAGACAAACTTGATGAAATAAAAACCAAAAAGAAAAGTTTGAGAAAACAGTATTAACCTAGAATTGCAGATCATTTGGGACCATGTGAGTATATGAGGAAACAAACAAACAAACATGTATGAATATAGGCAGAATAGATATATAAGTATACTTGTTGGCAAAATCCCAAACTATTATAAAATTAGTTTGTTTGTACCCAAATCCCAAACTCTGGCCAAATTCATATCTCAAAATTTTAATTAATAATCCTTATTCAAACTAATATCAGATATTCTTATAGTTATATATAATATATTAGCAAAATTTCAATACTATTTTTTTGATTCAATTTTTTATAAATAACAATTGTTTTTTTGAATTTGTCCAGGTTTTGCCATTTTGCCGACAAGTATATACATAAGTATTACAAAGTGCATATAATAGAAGCATTTAGAAATAGTTATACAAGCATAGCCATATATCAATACAAATAAAACCAAAAGAGTCTAGGATGCTAAAGTTAATAAATGAAAAGACAGAAACAGTACTAAAACTTATAGATAGCAAAAAATTGGAGCAAAAACTAGCAAATAGAGACAACTACTTTAATGTAAGAGATATAGTTGCAGCAGCATTATGAAAGACAGACTTAATGAAAATGATAATGCTAAGAAAAATATATGAAGCAATAATTAAAGTAGATATAAAAGATCCAACCAGTATAGAAAAATAGACAGAAGAAATAAATCATATAAGCCAACATTTAATAGTAGTAGAAAGCATAAGTAGTAAGAAAAATCAAATAATGTCAAGAGAAGAAATAACTATACCAGAAAGATATATAGAAAAAATGAAACAAACAACAGATGCAATAGATATAGTAATGAAGGAAAAAGAACTATAACAGAACACAAGTGAAGAAGAAAAAGAATAACAAAAGAGAAAAAGAAATAAAGAAGATACAAAAAATACAGAAGATATAAATATAATAATAAAAACAACTATAGACAAATATATAGAAAAAGAAATTAAAATATTAAAAATAAATATAATGCAGCAAGATTGTCAAGACATAATAGCAATAATTAGAAGTCAAGAAGAAGAAAAAGAAAAAAAAAAAAATGAAACTATAAAATAGAGAGAAGCAGCTTTATAAAGGCACTATTAGAACAAAGCATATGGTTATCTGCAAACAGAGATTGCAGTAAGAAACTAATATATGTAATGAAAATACCAGCATATAATATGCCAGACAGCTTAAAAAAAAAGAGAACAAAATTTGTAAAAAGACTACTAATAACTAACAAGCATGCAATAGAAGTTAAAGAAGTATTTAAGAAGAATAATGCTTGGATTGTAATCAATTTTGATTATAAACACAGTAGAGAAAAAGCAATCAACAAAATTTAAAAAAAACACAATGACTGATTTAGAATGATTCCTAACACAAAAGAACATAAAAATGAAAATGAAAGAGAAGAAAAGAAGGAAACAAAAAAGAAAAAAGAAACAAGAAAAAAGAAGAAAGATGCAGAAGAGAAAAAAGAGATAAAAGGCAAAATGAAGAGCCAAAGAAAAAAAAATACAGACAAAGAAAACAAAGAAAACTTAGTAACATTTACAGTATAGAACCTACTGAAGAAAATTTCAGAGCAAAAGGTCAAATACCTAGTAAGAAAAGTAGAAAATATATCCTTATGCAAAATAAGAAAAAGCATATATAAGACAACAGCAGTAATTAAAATCAAAGAAGAGGCTGAACAGATATTTCTATAAGTAATTGCTTTGAGAAATGGAAACTAGCAAGAATAGCAATAGGTAAAGAAGAAGAAAGAAAAGAAAAAAGAAACAAGTTTATAGTAAGACTAAAAGGAATACCAAAAGAAATATTTAAACTAATATTTTTTTTTTTTTCAGTATTAAGGTGACCTCTTTGGTCTGAGCTTTTTATTAATACTTATAGCAGGTACATGTTTTATATAAACATATCTATAATGAACTATTAGACAAGTGTACAACTGGCTACATATATAACTTTTCTATATTACCTATTTAAGGAGTCTGTCTAAGGGTTCCCTACCAGTTGTCATACCTAACATCCCTGCTTAGATATTCCATTTAAACCCTCTAATCTAACCCTAGTATTAATTTCACCAGATTACAGACCTGGATCTATTCACATTCGACTATAGAACTATAATCCTTAAACTATTTTTATTCTTGAGGTAAACCTACCAGAGTAAGCCATATTTTCTTTTACTACTAACCTGGTTTGATGCTATGACCAGGGTCAACATTTGCAGTCAAAGTTACCCTTTAAACCGCTATTACCCTTGTAAAGTTTATCCAAACCCTAGTACCCATCTTTCTGACTTCTTCTCCATCATCCTCTACTAGCCGCAACTTAGAACTATCTGACTTCCCAGACTTCCAATCTAGATAGTCTGGTATGGTATACTTATATATTCTTTTTCTCTGGTGATTCTAGCAGCCTAGTTGGTCATGTGCTCTTCTACACATTTTGTCATCCAGTTTATCTGACAGTTCTTATGAAGGTGTTTCATAGGCTTCCATCAGTTCAATGCACTATCAAAAGTTTGTGCTACCTCTTTACTCAGGATTTCCAAGTGAGTTTCTGTCTCTTCGGTTTCTTAGCCTTCTACGCCTAAGGGTCTTATCATGGGTTTGCACCAAAGCCTTATATGATATCAGTTTTTTACATTCCTCAATATACATGTACTGTATAACATTACACTTCACATAGATGCCCTGAGCTCCCAATGTCAGGTGGGGCCCAACTTGGTGTATCTAAGATTACAGATGCCCAAAACCCAACTGATTAGTAGAAACAGTTATCATAATACAGGTATAATTTCCAAAATTTGGCATCTATAGGAATTGAACCTTAGACCTGCCACTTGGGGGTTAACAACCTATCCACTTCACTAGGTCACTACACCTCTTTAAACTAATTCTTTTAAGAAAACTTAAGGTTAGAAAGGCAATAGCAGTATATATACCATCGAATAAATAAGAAAGACCAAGAAATTATGCAGTAGTATCATTCAAAAGCCAAACAGACATGAACATGACTACTAAAAAAAAAATTTGGTACAATGGAACTTTAATGTTCTGAGAATGCAAAACCCAAAAAGATAACAAAAGAATACAAGAAGGTAGCAGTGAAGAGCAAGAGACAAAAAGATAAAAGAGAGATACAGGAAGATACAAGCTTGGAAGAAGAAAAAAGATATAAAAGATCTAATAAATGGATACAAAAAAGAAAATAGAATTAAAAGAAAACAGAAGTGATTGAAGAAGTAAAAATTACAAAAATAAAGTACAAAATAGAAAAAATATAGTAATTAAAGACCAGAGTCAAGAGAGTACAAACAAAGAAAGATGCTCCAAAGAAGGCCATAAGAAAGAGCCTCACATGTTGAAGACATGTTAGGCCTAATATTAGAAAGAAAAGAAAGACTAGAGAAGGACAAAGAAAAAAATAGAATAGAACAATCCAACTGCTCCTAAAGGTGCCACAGTTGAATCAACAAATATAGACAAGAAGATTGAAAAGTTCTTACAAAATGAGAGAAAGGTTTTTAAAGAAAGAAAAGAAGAAACTCCTTGTTAAAAAGAAAAAAGGAATGTTAGAGAGAGAAAAAAGGTTAAAAGTATAGAAATAGAATAGAAATTACTAAAAAAAAAAGTGAAAAAAAGGAAAGAAATAAATAAAACTGGCATGTTATAATATTAATGGACTCAAAACCAAAGGTTGAAAATTAGAAATTCTACTTAGCTAAGCAGAAGAAGAGAAAATCACAATAATGTGAATTACAGAAACAAACCTTACAAAAAGAGAAGGAAAGTTCTTAACACATGTAGCAGGCAAGAAATATATAAGTTTTTGAATAAATGCAACTAAAAATAAGAAGAAAGGTTTAGGCATTGGAATTGTAATCGATAAATAATAGGAAAAACACATAGGTGTAGTTAAAAAAATTAGCAAATATATGATAGAAATTACATTATACTTTAAACAATTAAAATTAGTTGTAATCACAGCATATATACCACCAAATAATAAAGTAGTAGAAAGAAATATTTAACAAAAAATTGTAAAAACAGTCTTAAAAAGGAAGAAATAAATACAAATTATTATAATAGATGATTTTAATCATATAGTAAATAATATTTTAGACAAACAATATCTACAAACAACAAATTACAAAAGGCTGCCAATTTTTAATTGAATGAAGAAACAAGACTTTAAAGATATGTATAGAGACTTGAATCTAATAAGTCAGCAATACATGTGGTCAAATGAAAAAGCAGCAACAAGAATTGACTATATATGAATATCAGATGGTTTAGCCTCAGGTTTACAAAAGCAGAAGTTGAAGAGGTAAAAAAGATTACAGAGAGTAATCACAAGATAGTAATAGCAGAAATATGGATCAAACATATGATAACAGTTAAAAGCAAGGCAGAGATTAAAAGAAAGAGGCAGTCAAGAACAATATACTTATATGATCAAGCAAAATTAAAAGATTAGGAAAATTATGCACAAGAGCTACAGAATTGGTTAGAAATAAAGAAGATTCTAAAAGACATTTACAAGAAAGAACAAAATGAAAAGAGAAAAGCAGAAAAAATAAACAATATATAGAATATAATAGAGAAAGTTATTGTTATAATAGCAAATAAACATATACCTAAGAAAAAAGTATTTAACATGATAAGTAACAGAAGAAGAAATCAGAAGGAACAGCAATAAGAAGAAAGTATTATTAAGTTACAGAAATTAATCAAGTATGCAAAAGCTAAAAAAAACACAAGCAGTAACAGAAGAGGAAAGAAGTGAAATAAATAAATAATTAAAGATACGAGGCAAGGAAATTGGCACAAAACTGCCAAAAATACAAAGACAATGGTCAAATGTGTGGATAGAAGATATAAAAGGTTAGAAGAAGCTAGTAATAAAAAGAAAAAAGAAGAACTGCAAGCAAATACAAAAAAAACAAATAGAAGAGAATATAGATAAATATATAAAATAATCAAAACAGATCAGAGAAAGATGATAACAAGCCTTTTGAATAGGTCTTATAAGAAAATAGTACTTGACAAATTTATCAAACAAATAGAAGAAAAAATAAATCTGCTAACAAGTTCAAAAGATGTTAGAATAGGAATAGCAGAATACTATAGAAAACAATTTAGAAAAAAAAATACAAGATTAGAAGAGATGTTAAACAAGTAAAAAGAAATATATAAACTATGAGAAAACATTAAAATGAAATAGTATATAGAAGTTGAAAGAGAAATTAAGGAAAGAGAAATTAAGAAAAAAGAATAAGAAGAACTATTAAGAGAACTAAAGATAGGAACAGCTTCAGGCATATCAGGTATAAGTTATATTCTAATAAAGTAAGCTAGAAAAAAAACATAAGAAGTTTTTAGAGGCTTCACAGATCTATGTCTAGAAAGAAAAAGAATACTGTTATAGAATGATTTATTATTATTTTATTATTATTATTAGTTATTATTATTATTATTATATTATTATTATTATTATTTAGTATTAGTTATTTCATTATTGTATTATTATTATTAGTAAAAGTTGCCAGAACATTCTGGTTGATTAGTAATTGCTTAGTTACTTAGATGCTTAGTCACTTAGCCACTTAGTCACTTAGTAATTAGTTGCTTAGTAATTATTAGTCATTAGTTGCTAGAACCTTTTAGTTATTTAGTAATCACTTAGTCACTTAGTCATTTAGTCGCTTAATCGCTTAGTCGCTTGGCCACTTAGCCACTTAGCCACTTAGCTCACAGATATATAAACCCTGCTAAATTCCCCAAGTGTAATTAAGCAACAGACACCTTTCTTCCCTTGAATACTGTAAACACACTTGGGATTCTTTAGAAACAGAAATCTAAGAATAGCCCTTCTTGTTATTACTTTAATAAATAGCTTTTGACTATAAACTGTATTGATACTTCTCTTTTAAGGTAATTCCTACAGGCAAGGTTTATTTTCTTTTAGTGAAATAAAGTAAAGTTATTAGTATTGCATTACCTTTTCTGAACTGTCACAGAGAAGAGTATAGTTTCTTGACAACATCTAACAGAAGCTATACTTCTTTCTTGAACACCACATATATCTGTAAGGGATTCTCTATGTCATGTCATCATTATAGTGTAAAAATTAAGAAAGCTTTTACCTATAACAATGCATATTGACTAGATAGAATTTTTAGTTACTAATAACAGTATATTGTAATTTATCATTTAAAAATATTACAAATTATTTTTTTTGCATTTATTTGTTACTTTTCATTAATGAAAGACAAACCTTAATTCTTATTTTAATTTAAATTATTTCTATTTAAGAAAATAGAAAAACTAATAGCTTATTCATTAACTTAAAGTACTTAATATTGTTAAAGTGAAACAAGCCTAAAATTGTAAAATTTAGGTATTATATATCTAAGCCTATAGTGAATTAAACAATCTTATTTACTGCAACAAGTTATGTATTACTAAATATAAGATTATTATAATAATTAATATAAATTTCAATTATAAATCTTGTTATCTGTATATTTGCATATATATATATATAATTGAAAAAAATTATTTATAATTTATTTAAAACTAAAATTTGCATTTAAAATTTAAACTATATAGTATTATAACTATATAAATTTATTTCTTTATATACTTTATTTTAATAGATTTTTTAATAATAATAAAAAGTCACTAGTTTAATTGTTAATTGTTACTTTAGCCTTAAGTAGATTATTAACAATATCTTTTTTTTATATTTATTCTTTTTTCTGATATCTTTGTTAGTTGTAACATGTAGTTTAATTTTGATATATTACTATATTATTTATATATGCAATCTAATGCATTATTATTTTCTTATACTTAAGGTTCCTTATTATCTGATTTATTATTTTTTTTATTTTTTTCTTACTAAACTTATTGCATTCTGTTGTTTAGTCAAATTTCTAAAGAATGAACTATTTTGTTTCTTAGTTCTTTTATTATTTTATTTCTTTAAATATTATTATTATTATTATTTTTAGTATTAAAATAAACTTTTTAATCTTTTAACTTTTATTAATAACTTTTTTAGTAATGTGATTCTACAAACTATTACAGAAGAGTATACAATTAATTATATGTGTAATTTTTCTATATTACTTATTTAAAGAGTTTGTCTAAAAGTTTTTTACTAATTGTTATATCTAATATTCTTACTTGGATATTCTACTTTAAACTCTCTGAACCTGTAATCTGTATTAACATCACTAAGTTATATTCAAATGCTCAGATCTTTATCTCAATCTTAGAATTATTTTATCCTTAAGATAAACCTTTTAGAACCTTTTATACTTATTTTTACAACTAATCTAGATATTATTATGACAAAACTAATATTTGCAATTAGAGTTATATTATTTAACTACTATGTTCTTGTAGAGTTCATACAAACTTTAGCATCTACTTTATAGTATAACCTCAATATTTTAGTATGTCTTTGTTTTTTTCATTTGTCTTTTTATTAAATTTCCAATTCAGATAGTCTATATAAAACTATAACCAATCTATCAGTATATTAGATTGGCTTAATATTCTTTTTCTTTAGTTTATACTGACAGCCTAGTTGGTGATATCTTCAAGACTCTTAATTCAGAGGTTTTTGTTCATCTAGTTACTACAACTAGATATTATGATCTTTGTATCTATTTTTTTAAGCTAGTCTTTACAATCAGGCTGTTAAAGATTCAGCTATTTCTTTATTCAAATCTTCTCAAATAGACTTTTTGTTATCTTTTTTTTTTTTTTTTTTTTGCTAAGGTCATACTTGTGGCAATACTTTATTGACTTTATATTGGATTAGTTATTACAACTATTTTTATAGAGATAAGAGTACAGCTAGTTACACATGCAACTTTTGGTTGCCTATTTAAGTAGTTCACTCTAAGGTTCTACACTAGATGCTGTATCTAGGATTGTTAATGGGTTAGGTTGATTCAATTCTTAACCCACTTCAGTAAATTAGACTTACTCCAGCATTTTGCTCCAGGTTGCTCCATAGCTACTCTGGGTTGCTCCAGGTTGCTCCAAACTTAAAAATAAAAATTTAAACCCATTCCAACTTGGGTTGGGTTCTACTCCAGAATGCTTTGGAGTAAGCTGCTCCATTAATAACTCTAGTAATAGGATACTAGATAGTATTGTATAGCAAAGTTTAGCTTTGAGCTTAACAAGACCAATGTGTTAAGTGAAAATTTTGTTGCAGATAGGTTGGTTAATAATAATATTATGTAAGAGTATTCAATAGTAGAGATAATAACTGTATTAATAATGTAACAGGCATGTGAATCAGTTATATGTTTTGTTTTTGCAATTTGGATAAGTTAAAAGAATTTGAAGATAATTAATTTTGTTTGTTTAGCTTGTCTGTTATCTAAAGTAAACTAGCAATCTAAAAATTTAAAGTGTTGTTTAAAAAAATAAATTGGAAATAGGTGGTTATTATAAGAGATAGGAGTATATTTGGATGGAGAGTTGTTAATAATCAGAATAGATTTTGAAGAATTGACTTGAATATTTGCTATAACATAAAATAATTCAGCTATTGATAATATATGAGCTAACTCAGTTTGTAAAGAAATGATTTAAAGAGTATTGTTCATATATGCTAGAACAGAGCAATGTTTTTGTAATGAATAAGTTGTTTGAAATTTAGATTAGTGGTCTAAGTAGATTGTAGAATATACTTAAGGACTTTTGAGTATATGTATAAAATAAGTAGTTTATAGTAAATGCATCATAATAAAGATGTAATTGTTTTATCTTTGTTAATACTACTGTAAACTGGATAAGAGAGAGTAAGACCAAGACTGGTAATAACTTGGTTGTGATGATCAGTAAGAAAATCAGTATGAATGTTAATAATAGATGAAAAAAGTAAGAAATAAGAGAGTAAGTGTTTAAAAAGAGCAAAGTTTACAGAATCATATACTTTACTTATATCTTATAAGAGTAACCAAATATCTTTGTGATTGCAGATAGCAACTTCAATAAGATTATTAAGAATATGAATAGGAATTGAGATACTATTATTGGAAAGTATAACATAATTAAAAGATAAGAGAATAGAGTTTGAGAAAAATACAAAGCTAAGTCAGTTTATAAGAATTTTAGTATAAAGTTTGTGAATATGTTCAATCAGGCTAATAGATCATGTGAGGTTAAGGTTACCATTAAAGGTGTTGTGTTTGGAAATAGGATAAATTTTACTATATTTTCATTGTTTAGAAATTCTGTTGTCAAGAAGACAGTAATTAACAAGAGCAGTAATAGCAGAAATCATTGGAGACTAAAGTGTTTAAGCATTTCATAACTAATGCCTATAGGACCACAAGCTTTGTTATTTGATAGTTGTAAAAGGGTTTGAAGAAGTTTTTTATTAGTAATATGAGAGTTAATAAAATGATACCAGTTTGGGTTGATGCAAGAGAGTAAAAGGTATTGTTGTTTTTAAAAGTTATTAAAGAGAGTTTCATTTATAGGTCTAAGTGCAGTCCAATTATGGAAATGAGATTGGACATATTGTTTAATGAATGATGAATTAGTAATAAGTTGATTTGGCAATTTTATGTTTGAGAGATAAACAGGTTGATGATAGTGATTGAGAATGCTATTAATAGCCTGAATAGAATGTGTTATGAAAATAATATATCTTTTGTCAGTGGCTTTATTAATTTGTTGTCAAAGTAAAAAAAGTTTTTAAGATAATGGGCATTGTAGACATGTTTCCAAATAGAGTAGGCATGTTGAAGCCACAGTTGAATACAGGAAAGGTTGATAAAGGTAAGTAACTGAAGGTTACATTGTAACTGTTTATTAATTTAGAAGATGTTTTGGTTAATATTTAAGATATTAGAAGATTGGATAAGTTTTTTAACAAGTTTAATAATATGTTCAAGTTTTTTAAGAACAAGATGTAGTAGAGTACTATGGGGTGAATACTGGTAATTGTAACATCATTTGTGAGAGATTTTGTTAGGAATTGTATAAGTAGCTGTATAAATTATAGAGCATTGAATTTTGTTCCAAGTAGTTTCAATACATTCATCAGTAGTACTGTTAATAGAAGTTTTGTGTAGTAAAAGTTGTTAAGTTAAAGCATCAGCAAAGAAGTTTCAGTCTTCTATAGCTATTATTTTATAATTAAATATACAATAACTGATTTTATATATTTTTATAAGGGTTTATTATAGATATGTAGAAATGTTCAAGTAGAGATAAGAATCAAATAGTTACTTGAGGTAGAGGTTTGACATTGTTAAGGCTGTAAGAAAGAAGAAATTGTATATTAAATTAGTCAGTTCAGATGTAGTAATATAACTACTGCTAGTATTGTTAGACCAAGTAAAATGTTTGTTATTAAAATAAGCTTCAATGTTATACATATTAAAGTAATTAAGAAAATTGATAAGTTTATATTTGAAAGAGGAACTATAAGTATAATCTTGTGTATTAAAGTTACCAAGAATAATAAGATGAAGGTGGAGTTGAGAAGCTTGTTGAATTTAGTTGATTACTATATTTTGAATTTTGTTGTAAATAGCTATATTAGTAAATAAGAGGTATACTGAGATAATATGAAATTTGAAATTGCTTCAAAAGAAGATATTAAGTGCAATAGCTCCTTCTGAGTGAGAATATATATTATGAATGTGAGGCTTAAGATAATTATAAATCATGATGGCTGTCCTTTCTATAGAAATAGAAGAGTTATACTAGTAATAGATGAAAAAGTTATTGTTGCAGAAGAAAAGGTTGGTTTTGTTAAAATTTTTGTTTCAGTAATACTGTCAATAGATATATTATTATTAAAACAGTAATCTTGCTAGGCTTCTCTTTTTGTTAGATCATTAAAGTCTCTAATATTGTGTATAGCAATAATTAGATTAAGATAATGAGAACTTTGGTCAGAAAAGTGTAAAGCAGAGTTATGGTTAATAGAAGTTAAGTAGTAGTCATTAGAAAAGAAATCAGATAGGAATAGAGCTAAAAGAGTTGGGTTTGAGAGAAAGATTATAAAATAGTAAAAGAAGATGTGAAGTAATAATAATATGATTTGACAAAAGAGTGTCATTAGAAAGGTATATGTAGGTTTTATTATAAGATAAATTAACAGAAAATGTAATACTAGATATAGTTTTGTTGTTATTATATTTGTCAATATGTTGAATTAATGTTTGAATAGTTTGACTATGAGAGAGAAGTAGTAAATTGTAATAAAAAAGGAATTTGTTAAAGCATATGTGAAGATTATAGGGAATTAAAGATATTATAAATGATCTTTTAAAATTGTTTTTTATAGGTTCGATCACTGTATGCTTAGCTCTTACAGCTGTCTAAGGTAACATACCTGTCTTGTACATTGGGTCTGACCATTATTAATATGGCCTTTCATATAAATAGGCTTGTCCATCTGCCTACTTATATTATTTTTCTTATTAACTATAATGGTTGTATCATTTAATAAAGTAGTAGCTGCTTCAATGTGTATTGTAGAAAACAAGAAATTTAAAAAAGAGATTATAAAAAAAGTGAGTTAAGAATAAAAACAGATTGGAAGTTCAGATTGAATTTTTTTGTTAAAAATTTCTCAGCTGCTGGATAAGCAGTATTATTGAAGTATTTAACAATTTGTAAGTAAGTTAATTTTTAATTTTTGACAACATCAAAGTAAGTAATAATTTGGGCAAGAAATTTAGTATTGATAATATTTTTGGTTAGTAAATTAATTGCCTCTTCCTTGGAAAAAGACTGTATATTGTGATTTTTTGTAACAATTTGGTAGTATAAAAAGAGATAATAATAAAAATAGTAGTTGTAATATTTAGAATTTGTTTTGATTTTGTTTTGTTTATAACCAAAATCTTCAGCTTGGTCTACTAGTTTGTCAAGAGTTTTGGTAGGAATGAGTTGATCAAGTAAGACAACATGTTCTTTGTTTTTATAAAAAAGTGTAGTGTTAAAGGTTAAATGAATCTATGTTTCATCATCATGAAAAAGGAATGTTAAGTGAGATTTGCTTAATATGTCATTAAAGAGTTCTGTATTGTTATGGAATTTTTTATCATCAAAGTATGAACATGATTTGTTGTCATAAGTAAAACAATGAAGTTAGCAACATGGGATACTTCTTTATGTTATTTATAAAAAAAATTAGGTTTTTTGAAAGTATAAAATTCAGAAAGGTGTTTGGAAAGTTGTAATATGAAGTGTTAGTAAAATTGAATTCTAAGAGATATACAGACTTTTTTTTTATTAATACTAGAAGAGAATTGTTGACTGTAAGAAGAAAAGTAAGTTTTGAACAAGAATTGAAATGATCAAGTAAGTTTTTGAGAGAGAGAATACAAAATCTTTTAAGAAATAATATTTTAGAAACATGAAAGAAGAGCTTGATATTGAATCTAGTATCTGATTGAATGATAAGATATTTTTAATTAAAATCAGTAGTTTAGGTAAAAGATTCAATTTTGAATCTTTTAGATTTAAATTATAAATCTTCAGCAAATTTTTGGTAACCAATTAATTGGTAGTTATTGGATAAAAAAAGATAAAGTTGTGCAAGATTAAGACAAAGTTGGAAACAGTTGTAAGCAGTATATGAATAGATTGTAACTAGTAAGGCAAAGATTTCAAGATGGTTAAGTTTTATAAAGAGAATAGTTGTAAATTTAAGAAATAAATTTTTGAAAGTAGATTTAAAAAGGTTAAAAAGAATAGTAGGACTTTTTTAATATTAGGATTGCTACTATAAATAAGGTTAATTAAGAATTCTGGCTATTGTCCAGCTATAATATGGGTAATGTAATAAAATAAGGCCTTAAGTACAGGTTAAGTAGAGGTGGCAGGCTTGATTTCTTTACCAAAATAAAAATTATAAAAAAATTTTTTAAGAAAAATAAAGAGTTGGAGAGAAAAAGTAGTTTGTAACGTTTTGCTAAATTGCATTTCTTCAATAATTAGAAAATTTGCAAGTCATTCATATGTAGAATTAGATTTTGGTTTAGTAATACTAGAATAGGTTTGAAGAGAAGGTTTGTTAGAAGTACTATTAGGTGAATTAGTATTGTTAGAATTATTAAAATTTAAATTAGCATTATTAGAAATATTAGTAATAGAAAGCTGATTAGAGATAGAGTTAGTATTGGTAGTTGTAATAAAGAAGAAATTGATAAGATTAAAAGAATTTGAGGTTTGGTGAGAAGAGGTAATAAAAGTATTGGTGGTTTGAGAGGATTTATGTAAGATGTTTTAGAAGGTTTAAGTAAGATTTTTCTTAATTTGAGATAAGCTAGCTTCATGTTAAGATGAGGCAATCAAGCAGATAAGTTGATAGACTTTATTATTTTTAGTAACATATTTTTTATTAGAGTAATGACAGTTATTTCTCTTAGTACAACTAATTAGAAAAGAGTATTTAGGACAAGTATGATAATATATATTAGAAGTAGGAAATAGAGGAATATTGTCAGTTAAGAAGGAGAAGAGATTAGTTAAAAGTTGTTGGGTTGGTTTGTTAAAATTTTTTTTGCATTACTATTAATATGGACTGTAGTAAATTAAGTAGCTTGAATATGGTTAGTATTAGTAGTTGAGATAAATTTGGTGTAATATTTGTCATAGAGACAAGTAATCATAGAAATAGAAGTAAAAGCTTAAAAAAAATAAGTAATTTTATTATTTATAAGATTTTTAATTAAACAAATAGTTGGTTTGATTTTAGAAGAAATAGAATAAACATTGTTGCCATTTTCTTCTTCATAAAGAGTAATTTCAAAACTGTTAGAGAAGTTTTGGTAAAAGTAATTGAGATCTGCAGTATCAGGCTCTTGATTGCTTAATGTAGACATTTTTAGATTTGTTATAAGTTAAATAAGTATTGTATTAGAAACTTAAAAAGATTTCTAATAGTTGAATAGTTGATTTTATAAGGACAAGAGATGGGGACAAGGGTTGTATAATTGAGATATTATAAAAGTAAATCTGGTATGTGACTAGAATGATTGGAGTCACAAATATGACTCAGGTACTAGTACAAATAGAATTTGTAACACAAATTTCGGTATACAATTAATAAGAACCAAATATGAAAATAACTAATTGTGTTCAATGAATTTCTATTAATAGATGGATTACAGAATTTTAGTATAAATTAATAAATTATATATTGGGAAATGATAGTATGGTTATATAAAAACTGTGTAAGAGAAAAAAAGAATAAGGTAAAGATAAAAAATAGAAAAGGAGTTTTACAAGAGAATAAAGGATGAATTTAGCTGTAGTTCAATTAATATTGAGTCAAAATTTTTCTTTTAGAGCTTGTTTTAACCAGACAAGTGTATATTACAACTTTAATTAAAGTTATAAAACAAGTTATTGTAGTAAAAACTGTAAAAAAATTAATTTTCTAAAATTGAAGCCAAAGGTTATCAGTACAGTTTTCTCTAAGTTTAAGAGCTATATCTATAATATTTTTAGAGTATTTATAAATTATTAAGCTAAACAAGTTGATTTAAGATACTAGAACAGATTGTCTTAATAAAATAAATAGTTATAAATGTTTTTATACAAATGATTTTTTTGTTAATTTTTGTGTAATGGATTTCAGAAAGAGTTTTTTTTTAACTTTAATTCATTCTACCTTTAGGTTTCTCTTATAAGAATTTACTACAACTTTATTTATTCAATTGTATTATTCAAGAATTTTTACTTCTTATAACTCTATTCCTCTATATACTACTACAAACAGAAAACAAGTAGCTCTTAACTTAGTCTATCTACATCTTATTCTTTATAACAAATTCATATAAAAAAATTTTATAAAGACCTTAAACTTTACCCTATTTACTTCAAACTAAACTATTTTATTAGTAAAAACAATATTAATTAACTACTTTTCAAAATTCAAAATGATAACAAATTTAATATTAATATATCTCTTAATTCTTAAAAAATAATTTTTTTAAACTTTTAAATCTTTTTTTAAAGAATTTATTTATCAGAATTTAAATCTGATTTGAAAAGTTCTTCAATATTTATAAATATATATTTTTTTTTTATTTTATTAAATAATGATCAAGTAGAAACTTTATTATATATAGAAATATAAGTTCTAAATTTAAAGATTTCTAAACTATATTTGTGCTACAATTAGGCACCCAATGTGATATTACACCTCTTATTTCCTATGTTATGCTATAGCTAACTATTTCAAATTAGGTTCTAGCTAGAATAGGTTGGAGGAAACTTTTGAATGTTTGTCTGAACATTAAATTATGCAAGTTGTTAGAGAGTATTCCTGTAAGAGCCATTTTGTGATTAGGAGTTTAGTATTTATAGGTTGAGAGAGAGTTTTAGTACTGTTTAGAGAATTAGATAGGGTTGGTAACTGATTTTAGTGCATTTAGATTTTAACGTAATGTTACAAGAGTTTTCCCATTAGTGTTGATATATATTATGAATAGACCAAAGATCTTAGTGATACCAATTAAGTAGTTTGTTTGAGAGATGGAGTAAAAAAGTATCTGTTTGTTTATTGATAAGTGTTTTGATGTTCTCGTATATAGTAGTAGAATAAGTTCCAGTAATAGTATATAAAATATATTTGTATTAAGGATTTGAAAAATAAAGCATAAAATTTAAAAGAATATTTAATAGAGTTGTTGGGTTGTGTTAGAAATTTGAAGCGAATAAAGGTATCATATATAATGTTTTCAAGTGATTGTAGAATATTTGTGGTATTGCTAGGACAAGAAAACAAATGAAGAGTATCTTCAATGTTTGTATAGTGGAAACAATAAGGTGTAGTATAAAGGTAGAGATAATGAATATTAAAGTTTTGTATAGTTGGTAAGTTATTGGTAAGAATTTTAATATAAAAGGAGTATATTTGTAAGTTATCTTCAAGAAAGGAAATAATTTTGAATAGAAGAAACCATTTAATATTAGTAATATTTTAAAGAAATTTTAAATTTGACCATTTGGCAGTTTCTTGAATAGTTATAATGTTTTTAATAAAAGTGTGCACTTTAAAGAGAATTAGAAGATTGTTTCATAGAAAGTGATTTGGAGTATTGAATTTTGAAACATTAAGCTTAATAATAGATTTTGAGGTTCCTTATTTAGCAAATGAATCTGCTTGGTTGTGAAATAAGTCTGTAGAATGTGATTTAACTTTATAAAAAGTGGTAGTGATGTTTTTAAGATGTTTAAAATAGTTAATATAATGAATAATATTCTAGTTTTTAGTTTGTATAGGTTTGGAAATAATAGGTTTTTTAGGATTTTTAATAGCAGTTGTGTTATTGATATAGATATTTAAAGAGGTGTTAGATGAAGCTGCAAGTAAGAAGTAAAAAACTGCTTCAAGTTCAGTACAGGTTAAGTCAGAATAAGATTGTATAGCTGCATTGAATTTTATTGATATGTTGTATTTGCAAATCTATCTTATACCAGATTTTACATCTGGAGTTTTAAGATTTTTGATTGATCCATCAGTATAAAAATGTAGTTTATTTGTATCAAGTTGGGAAATAAGATAGTTAAGATCAATTAATTGTTTTTGATATATTAGTGAATAAGTAAGTTGTTGGATGAGTTGAGCATCATAAGATGATAAGATTATTTGTGGTTGTAATAAAGAAGGTGGTTAAAAGGAAGTAGATTTGTGTATATTGATTAAAGCTAAGATTTCTCTAAAATCAATTTAAATAATTGTTTGGTCATTTGATTTGTTGGTTAGATTATAATGTAAATAGAAAGAATGATAGTTTGATATGAGGTGATCAGAGGTTAGAAGGAGCTGTGAAAGATCTAAGGTGGATAGAGAGATTTTGAAGAGAGAAGATTGTTGAAGAGTAGTTTGATGAGAGATATAGAATGGTTGATAATTTGTATAATGAAGTTGATAAAGAAAAAATGAATTTGAAAATGAGTGTGGTGATATTAATTTGGTTGTATTAAGAAAGAGGTTTGTAGAGGGTAGGTTTAGAGTAGGCCAAGTTATATTGATAGAATTAGATTGATTTAGTTGTAGAATTTGGGTAAACTATTGTGGTTGGCAGCCTTTAGTTGGTTTATTTGTTCATAAATATATATTGTTTCATGGAAGAATATTTTTCTTATCTGCAGTTGTAATTTGTTTTAAGAAAATTATTTTGTTGTTTCTAAAACTATTAATAGTAGTAATAGGTGGGTTAAGAGAAAGAATATCATAGATGGTATGAAAGTTTTTTGGTATTGATAGAGGATAAAGAGAGATTTGTAAATTAATTGTGAGAGCGATATTATTTAGAGCAAATTGAAAAGATGAAAGAGTAAAGTATAGTTTTGTGTTTTATGATGATAGTTTATTAAGATATTAGTTGAGAGTTGAGGAGACTATATTTTAGTTAGCCAGCTTTTAATTTATTATATACTAATGTTTTTAAGGATTGGGAGTGTATTAAAAATATGTTCAGTATTAGATGTACTAACTTTTTAAATAATGTTATTGAAGGATGGTAGGTTAAAAGTAAGTGAATTGGTAAGCATTATATTGTTAGTGTTTTTGGCTAGTGATAGCATTTTTTTGGTATGAATAATAAATAGATGAGTAAATTTAGATTGTGTATTTGCATGAATTGGAGTAATTTGAAGCAGATATTTTAAAGAAGGTTATAAAATTAGATTAAAGAATGCTGAAATTTGTGAAGATGTTACTTTTTTGTATCGAATAAGAATAAGGAAGTTTTCAATTTTATTTTGGATTTGATTAAGAGTTGGTGTAAAGGAACCTTCATCATTATAAAAGATACCGAGATAGCATATAACATCTTGAGGTTTTCTAGCAAGGATAAGTTGGTTGCTCATTGTAAGAGAAGAAGTTGAGTTTGATGAAAATTTGGATTTAATATAAAGAAGATCAGATTTGGAAGCATTGATTTCTATATTATTAAGTTTATATAATGTAGAAGTATCATTTATAATGTTTGCATTACATTTGCACTTTTATAGTGCCAGGTAGTATCATTTATGAAGGCCAATAGTAGAATTATTATTGAGAAGGATGTTGTATATGTTATGATTAATAGGGGATTGACATGAAATTTTAAGTAAATGGTTTTTGTATTTTTTGTGAATAAAGGAGAATATAAGGTCATAACAAATTTTTCATAATAATGGTGAATATGTTTCATCTTGTTCAATACTAGAGTTGATTGGTATTGGAGAGGTAAGACCATGAGCAGTAATAACTCTGGCAAAGTGATGAGAGTGAAGTTCAGTGATAAGGTTGATTCCTGTTGAGGGAATTCCTATTCTTTTATATGTATCCTGAAGCCTTGATATATTAATTTTATCAAAAGCCTTAAATATATCTTGAAAGAAAATCCAGGCTTCTTTATTATTAACTTTATAATGTTTGATTGTATTATGTAAGATTTGTATAGGAAGATGAGTTGAGAAGTTTTTGGTAGTTGCAAAGTTTAAATTTGATAGGAGATTGTAACTTGAAATAATATTATCTAGTCAGTTTGTAAATATTTTAATAAAAACTTTTTTGAAAGGTTCTATTATTGAGATTAGTTGAACTTGATTTAGTATATAGTTCCAGTTTGATTTTTTAAGAATTAAGAAGATGTTAGAAGATTTCCAATCTGAGAGAATTTTCTGCAATTGAAAACATTTGTTTAAAAAGAATCAAAAGATGTTTTGTGCTTTAGGACTAGAAAATTTTATGTGTTCATAGCAGGTTTTGAGAAGTCTTGCTGCTTTTTGATTAGATAAGTCAGGAATTAGGTTTTGCTATTTTTGTTCAGATATATCATGAGTGAGGTTTTGATAATGGATTTCAAATTTAGGATATAGTTTATATAGTGAGAAGTATTTAAATGATAATGAAATAGTTTCAAGAGGATTGGTTTTAAAATACTTAGTGAAATAATGTTTAATTGCATTAAAAATTTCCTCATGTTCTGTAAGGAGGTTGTTATTAAGAAGTAATCTATCAATATGAATATTGTTGTATTTTTCAAGTATTTTTTTATAAAAAAGTTTAGATGTTTCTTTAAATGATTTGTTTCAATCTTTTATTTTTCCTTTAATTTCATCATATATAAATTGTTGATATTGGTAATTAAGTGCAGTTTTGATAAATTAAAATTCTTTTTTAACTTGAACTAGAGAGAGTAGAAGTGTTTAAAAAGAGCAGTCTAGATATTTAGTTTGAAATTTGAGAAGAAGTATGTTAAAGTTAATTGCGTCTATGTGATTTTTAAAGAATTGTATTTCTTTATAGTGGAAATAAAGTAAAGAGTGTTTTAATGAAGGTGAATCTTTGATCTCTTTAATTGTTTTAATTTTTTTAAAAGTAATGTGTTTGGTTAAAGCTTTAATTAATGCTTTGTGAATTTTATTTCACATAGTATTAAGTTAACTTAGATTTGCAATTGATAGGATTTTAGAACCTAAGTGTTAAAAATTTTTAGTTGTTTGGTCAGTGTAGTTTTCAAGATTTTCTTTAGTGCAATTTTTCCAGAGAAAGACTTTGCATTTGTGTTGTTTATGAGGTTTAGGTTTATTAATTATAATAGAGATTTCTAGAGTTATAATGTGATGATCTGATTCGATTATATCAGATATAAAAATTTCTGTATAATCAATATTAGTAATAGATAAGTTGGTCCAAATTTTATCAATTCGGCTTTGTATATTATTACGACTAGAAGTAAAATTATAAGTGTTTGGATAAAAAACTCGGAAGATATCTTTAAATTGAAAACTAATTAGGTATTGAATGATTTGACTTTCAGGAATTGATGATTTTTTTGAAGCAATCTGTCAATTCTTGGATTTGGTATACTGTTTAGATCTCCCATAATAATTAATTTGTATTTGTTATTTTGAGTAAGGAAAATTAAATAATCTTGGACTTCTTTATGAAGTTGTTTTTTCTCATAAGTTGGAAAATATATTTGAATAAGTCTGATTGACATATTTTTGAAATGTAAATCAAGGCCAATTATATGTCCATTAAAATTATGAGACTTGGCAATGTATTTGGAATTTTTTGATGAACAAAAATTTCAACTCCAGCTTGATGAGGATTTGTATATAAGCTTCAGAAACTAACATAGTTTTGAATTTCATTATTTAAGAATTTGACTTCTTTGAATGATAGATGTGTTTCAGAAAGTCCAAAAATTTCAAAATTTTCTTCTTGTAAGAGTTCAATTAAAGCAAGTTTTTTATTTGCTTGTGAGAGACCATTAATATTTATTAAACCAATTTTAATTAGAAGAGAAGTATGTTCAGGTAAAGTTAATGATGGAGTAGTTAAAGATGGTATAAAAGTATTTGGATTAGATAATTGATCAGATGTGGAAAAGAAGGCAGAATTTGTATTAGGTATTTTCCAGTTGAGACTAGATAGTAAAGGTAGGTGGCCATATGTTTTGTAAAAAAAAGAATCTATTGTAATATGGTTTGGTAATGTTTGATCTATATCATTTAAGAAATATGTGTTTCTGTTTTGTTAAGGTTTATAGATATTTTTATTAAATTGAAATAGAGATTGTTATGTAAGTGTTAAATAAAGTTGTCAAGCATGACTGGTTTCAGTATTTGAGATAAGTTGTAGTATTTTATGAATTTGATGTAGCATTTGTCTATCTTTGTAGGGGTTTAAGTATTGAAAGTAGAGATAGTATTTGTAAAGTCTTTTACAAATTCACTCACCTTGCACAGTTGTGAAGGAAACCATAACCTGCCCTGTATGTTGGGTTGGGTCACATAATTCTGGTCCTTTATTACAATAGGCTTTACTGTCTGCCTAGTGTCATCATTCTCCTCAAAGAATGGCCCACTAGTAGTGGAGAACATCATAATCTTAGAGGTGGCAGTTGCTTTAATGTTATCTGTAAAAGAACTTACTGAAAAGAAGTTTTTTGGTGCTGGGTAGGGTTGTTGAGTGTTTTTTTTTAAGAGGTAGAATTATTGAGGCTGGTATCCTAAATAGTGGAAGTTGAGTTTTCTTCTTTATTTTTATTTTCAGTTTCATTTTTAGGTTGTATAAAGAGCATATTATTGTATTGAGTAGGGATAGAAATATTAAGGTATTTGATTAGAAAATTTTCTGCTTCTGAGTAGTAAAATTTGTCATAGTTGATTCTTGTTTGTTTAAGAGATATTTTAAATTGAGAGCAAATTTCATAAAAGGTAATTATTCAAGCTAATATGTGTACATCAGAAGTGGAGTTTATAATTTTTTCAAGAGCTTTTTCTTTAGATAGCTCTTGAATTCCATCATTTTCA
>CAJVQA010000996.1:0-28363 GCA_910591915.1 Cetraspora pellucida | reverse complement strand
ACAAAAAGCTTATTTGTCAAAACAGAGTTTAAAGATTACACAATAGCTTTAGTAGACCTTTAGGTATATCAGCACTCTGATATGTTTTGTTAAGAAACCAAATTGTATATAAATAAAGCTACTTTCTAATAGACTGAATCTATAGTTCTTGTTCTTTTCACTCTTGCTCAAAAATTCTCTAGCTCAGCTCATATATTCTCTTGCTAATATATTTTCACTTGTTCCTAATTCTTTCGCTTATATATTCTCCTGTCATATATTTTCACTTGCCCATAATCCTTCTCATATAATAATAGGTCATCAAAAGAGATCTTTCATTAAAAAAATTATTAGAAAAGCAAGTTATCCCAAATATACAACAACTCGCCCACTTAAAGCTTGCTATTGCAATGGTTGTGTTGGTAAACTTGTTGATTCATGCACTAGAAAAGCTCATAACATAAGAAAGGACATTATCAGTATTACAAGAGATTATTGTAATGCTATTGAATCTTCAAATAAAACAATCATTACCTCTTCAAAAATGCTTTTGAAAATAGACATTGTGGAAGAGCTTCCAGATATGAATATTTATGAAGAAACAATATTTATAAATAGCTCAGACAATGACTCTGTTGTTTCTTCATATAAAAATGATTTTAGTTTCATAACTAAAAGTCAATTAAAAAAAGGAAAGAGACTAGTTAGAAACAAAGGAAAAAGGAGTGCACAAAATCTTATTTTTGTTAAGAATTTATTCTCTGATAAAGAGGAAAATATCACTGAAGACCTATCGGATGATGAAGATGAAGAATTAATAAATCAAGAAATTGATTTCAATACACTAAAAGACTTTATTGGTAAAACAGAAGAACATATTAGTTTTTAGATATTCTTAAAGGTTTTCTGTAGATTATTTTATGGATTCTAAAGTTCCAAGAGAGGTATAAATTGCTCGATATGGCTACTGAATCATTATTAAAATTTATTTAGTACCTCTTAATTTTCTATAATGAAAAAACCTACTTCTCTTTTCCTTCGTCATTGAATATGGCATGTAAAAAACTTGGCATTAGTACTCAAATGATCAAGTATGCAACATGTAAACAATGTTGCAAATTGTACAATGTAGCTGATATATCAACTGACAATCCAAATTTGACATCTAAAATAAGCCTTTGCACCTTTCAAGACTTTTCGAATCACCCAATAGCCAATTTTAGATGTCTTTGCAATTATTTAGTCACTAAAAAAGTGTCTGTAGCAAAAGGTGTCATATACAGATCATCATTAATCTTTCCTATAGTTTCTTTAAAACACCAATTTCAGTTGTTATATAACTGAAAAGGTTTCGAAATGTCTTGCAGAAAATGGACAGAAAGACTTAATGATCCTGAACAACTTACTGACATATATGACGGAAGAATTTGGAAAACTTTACAAGATCCTAATGAAGATTTGCCATTCTTTCAGAAAGAACTATCAGATTGTAATTTGGGTTTGATAATTAACTTAGATTGGTTCTAACCATTCAATAGTTTCTCATATAATGTCAGAGCAATTTACAGTGTCATATGTAACCTTCTACATGATAAACGATTTAAGCCATCAAACATACTAATATTGGCATTAATACTTAGGCCCAACGAATCTAAACTACATCAACTAAACCATTATCTGGCACCATTAATAGATTAATTAGTCAATTTGTGGCATGGTAAGTAACAAACTTAATATCAAATCTGTATTACTATTATTTTAGTTAACATAAATTTAGAAATTGAATTGGTGAGCACTTTCAAAAGTCCTACTGGCAAATTTATAAAAGCCGCCATAATATGTTGTTCTTGTGACATTCCTGTTGCAAGAAAGCTATGTGGACACATTTTAGCCAGAATTGCTTGTCACAGATGTTTAAAGAGGGCAAATTTTGACAAAAGGAATTAGCCCAACTTTGGTGGTTTTGCTAATATGGAAGAATGGTTTGTTAAAAAAAATATCGATGAACTTCGACAAAATGCTGCCAGGTGGAAGGATTGTAATACTGATGATGCAAGAAGGAAGCATACATCAGAAACTTTAGTCTGTTGGTCCAAAATTTATTGTCTTCCTTATTTTAATTCAGTCTGGTTTCTTGTAATCGATCCAATGCATTGTCTATTTTTAGGCATTGCAAAATAGATCATCAAATTATGAATGAAAGAAGACATTCTAACACTGCATGATCTTGCCTTAATGAAAAATTAGGCTAATAAAATGAAGCTTTCGGCTGACATCAGTAGAATTCCTCCCAAAATTGCTATGGATGAAGGGTATTCAAGATTTATAGCAGACCAATAGAAGACCTTCATACTAGTATATGCAATGTCGATTACTTGGGACTTGCTGTGTAAAAGTGACCAACAAATTTTTACCTATTTTGTTTATGCATGTTCCATTTTGATATGCTGAATTGTATCTGTGGATGAATTGGAAGAAGCACACCAATGTTTTCTTAAAATGGTGAAGCTCATTGAAAAAAACTATGGTCCTAAAAAAATAATGCCTAATTTATATTTATGTTTATATATATGTGAATGCATTATGAACTATGGGCTGGTATACTCATTTTGGTGTTTTAGTTATGAAAGAATGAATGGATTGTTGGGTAAGTTATATTAATTAAATTAATAGTCATATTAAACTGCTAATAGCTCATAGGTTTTAATAAATTTATAGGGTCATTTCATAGCAGTAACAGAAGAGTAGAAGCAGAGTTTCTTAAAATTATGCAATATAATTCTCTTCTCGACGAACTTTCATCATGTGCAGATAGTTATTTGAAAACCTGTTTGGAGTTCATTGAGCAAGAAATAGTGTTCAGTAGCCTTTCTTTCTCTTATGAAAATGACCACTGGGAGTTTCTTACAATGTCTACAAATGTTGAAGAAAGGTTGAAAACAGGCTCTGAAGCATTTCTGAGAGAATTATTAAGGCCTAAAAAGGACTAACAAAAACTTTTGAATGAAATAATATTATTGTTAGTAGATTATTACAACAATGCATATTATCACAATTTCCACCCATTAACCGAAGTATATCATGGGTCTCCAGATTCTATAACAGTATTATCAGAGGTTACTATTTATAGAAGAATAAAAATTGGTGACGAAGTATTTGGGTTAACCTTTTTGAAAAGACATATAAAGTCAGCTAAAATACTTGCAAAATTCATATTGGACAATAGTACTGTCAATATATATTCTGGTATAGTCCAATATTATTTCGAGCATACAATGAATCTACCAGTAGGTCAAAAAAGGCATGCACTAGCCTTTGTATTATGGTATCAAGCTGTTAATGACCAAAGAACTAGATATTATTATCAAATCGATAATATATGTAATGTTGAACTATGGAATAAAGAGTTCTATAATTTAAGTAGGGAATGTATAATCCTGGTCTATAATATTTTAGATAGATTTATTTCTGGAACCGTTAAAGTTAAGAAAAAAAATCTGCAAGAATATATGTCAGTTATTCCTGTTAATAAAAAGTTTCATATTTAATTTTTTGTATATTAAATAATAATTAATTACCAATATTTCACTAAAATTACTTTTAAATTATCAATAAATATATGGATATACTGTTTTATAGATAATGATTATGATTGTTATGAATTTCAAAACCATTTCAAAATTCTTTCGAACTACTGATAAAGCTATCGATTTACCAACAGTTTTTCTAAAATAACTACATATAAATAATTATCAATATAGACAATAAATAATTCTTTTATAGTTAATTTATCATTTAAACATTATTCAAGCAGATTAATATATTAATTTATATTATTCAATTATTTTATAGAAATGCCAATAGTTTTTTGATATTAAATAAAATAACGAGACATATTTAATACTAATATTTCCCTGATTTTATACTGGCATTATTTATCTGATATTTCTAACAAAACATTTTAGTATTCTGATATTATTCTGATATATTACCTATAGTTATAATATTTATTGGTTTAATATCTGCATCATGATACTTCTATCGATTTATCTGTTATGTTTCCGATATTTAATAGTAATATCAGTTTACTGATATTAATTCGATTTTTGCCTGGCTGCATATATACCGATATGGCTTTATTCGACCTGTGCCACATGCCTTATTATTAGATAGCTAATTAAGAGTTGTAAAAATTTTATTTGTTGAAAATTTAGCTAGAGCTGAATTGTAATAGTCTGATTTAGTTGTGGTTTTGGGTTGGTATTTCTCTGACTAGTTGAAGTTAAATTTATGAGTATTAATAGGTCTGTAAGCAGTCCAGTTATTAAAATATTGTTTGATTTGTTTTTTAATAAGTTTGGGATCTGTTATAATGTCATTTGGTGTTTTAATATTGTTAATTTTTACAGGGTCTTTGTGACAGTTAAGTATATTATTAATCATTGCTTTGGGATTAGTTTGGAGTTTAGAACATCAATTAGTAATATGTTGGTTTAGTTGTTCTAGGATCTGCTTGATGTTTTCTATGTTTTGAGCATGATAAAGAGCTTGCTATTCAGTATTAGTAATAGTAATCCAGCTTGGTATGAGCTCATAAAAGTTAGGTATAAGAGGTATATTAAAGTGATATGTTAAGTTAAGATAGTGTGTAGTAGGATTAAGATATATAAGTATAAGTAATGAGTTAGTTAAAAAGGCTTTAACTTGTCTAATAATGTTGTTAAGTTTTTCAAAATTTAGATAAATTAAGGTAGCTTTAGCTAAAAATGAGTATTGAAAGTTGCAGATTGTTGTTTTTTTGTTAGAAATGTATTTAGTAGCAGCATTAATAATACTAGTTTGAATTTTATGCCAAGTAGTTTCAAGAGATTCAGAGGTTTAAGTAAAAAAAGATGTTTTGTTAGTAGTAAGGTTAAGAGAAACTTGGTTAGCAAAGGTTTTCTATTGCTCTTTATTCATTGCTTTTAGTTAAAAGTTCTGTATTTGGTTCTAGTTAAATATCTGTTTTTGCCTGTAAAGGCATAAGAAAATGTCCAAGAGGATATAAGAATTTTGTGATTAGTTTGGATGCAGTTTTCAGCATTATCTAAGTAAAAAGAATTGAGGTATTTAAGTAAAGAAAGGTAGGCCCAAATATAATTGATAGTACTGTAGTGTCTACTGCTATAGCAGGTATAAGAGAAGATGTTTGTATAATCTGCCAAATTATAAATATTATTGTATTGTAGAAATTGCAATAGTTTGTATTTAATAGATAAGAAGGTAAAGTTGTTAGATGATACATTAAAGTTACCTAATATTATAGATAGAATGTTTCAATTAGTAGCTTTTTAGATCTATTGAATAATAGTGTTTTGAATTTAAAGTCTTAATTGTGAGTTTTCATATAATAAATATATAGAGATAATTTAGAATTTGTAATCATGTTTAAAGAAGAAGTCTATAGCTATAGCATAGCCAGGAAGAGTGAAAATGTTATATATATGAGGTGTGAGGTGTTTGTGAATCATAAGTGCAGTTCCTGCTTTGGAACTATTAGTACATGACCAGTAATAAAAGTAGTGTTTTGAGTTATGAAATTTAGTAATAGCATTATTTTCTGCTATTTTAGTTTCTGTAATACTGATAATGTTTAAGAAATGAGTGATACAGTAATCTTCTCAGACTTGCTATTTGAAATTTTTATTATATTCTCAGACATTGTGGGTGCAGATTATGAGATTTAAAGATGAGGTATTAGAGTTTCTAGATTGTGTTAAATTGCTAGAAGTAGAAGCTAAAGATGCTAGTATAAAGAGGACTAATGTTGATGTATTTGATTTTAGTTAAATATTCAAATAATGCCAAATAGCTTGAATTGGTGAGATAAAGTGATTAGGTAATAGTTTAGCTTCTGATGAAAAATAAACATAGGCTTTACTATAATCATTTTTAATAGAAATTGTTAATATATAGCCATAAGTATTATCAGTTGAATAGCCAAAGCTATGGATATGTTGTAAGAAAGAAATAATAGTTTGTGAATGAGAAAGCAGTGGTAGATAGTTGTAGAATAGAAATTTGTTGTAGCAAGTATTAAGTTAGATGTTATTATAGTATTGTTTAGCTATGTCAGTTTCATCATGACCTTCTAAAATGGCTCCTACTAGTTGAAAGTAAGAGTAGTTTATATCATTTTTTTTTATAATTAAATTTGTATTTGGTATGTTGTTGTTTGTTAGAGAAGATTTTAGAAAGAATAGGTATGGATGGATAATAAGTATAGCCTGATAGTCATAGGAAAAAATAATCAGGTAAAGGTTGAGATTTGTGTGGTAAATATATGTAACATTTACTATAATCAATTTTAATTAATATTGTAAGTGCATAGTTAAAATTGTTTAATTGTATATAATTGTAATAATGAATATGTTTTAAAAAGAAGCTAAGTGTTTGAGAATATGGAAGTAGAGGTAGGTTTAACCCTGCTAACCACAAGTTATAGCATGAGTCTGGATCATATAGTGTATTGTAAGATGAGTCTTGTAGTTCTTTCTTGATATGAGATGATAAAATAGGATTTAAGAAAGTAGAAAGTTCTTTTGTAGATTCACTTACTATATGCTCGACTTGCACAGCTGTACAGGATACCATAGCCTGTCCTGTATGTTGGATCTGGTCATCATTAACCTGATCCTTCATGTAAATGAACTTAACCACCTGTCCACTTACATTATTCTCTTTTAAGAATAGTCTACTAAATATAGATGGTATCATTATCTTAGAAGCAGTGGCTACATTTATGTGCTCTACAGAAAAGTTTATTGAAAAGGATTATAAGAGAGTGTTGTAACATGATCTGGTTGTAAGTTTTGTTCTGTATTTTGATTAGTGTTGTAAATGTTTGATTTTGACATAATAATGTTATTATTAGGAAGCTCAGATGAGTTATTATTTTTTTTGAATGTTAAAGGTGTTGGTTTGATAGGAGTGTTTAAATTAGAGAAGATGGATTTGGTTTTAGGTAGATTAAATTTAATGTTAAATTTGAAGTATAAAATTTGTTGAGCTTCAGGATAGAATTTTTTGTTATAAAATTTTCTAATTGATAAAATAGAGAGTTTATTATTTTTAAGAATATAAAAATATGTAAGTACTCAAGCTAAGTACTCAGTATTAATAGGTTTGCTAGTAATTTTGTCAATAATTTGTTGTGTGTGATGATTGTTAATTTGGTTATTATTGGCAGCAGTACTTACATAAGCTTTAAAAAAGTTATAAAAGTAGTAGCTCTCTTGTGCTTAGTTAGTTTCAGTATTATTAAGTTTGATAACTTTTTTTCAGTATCAGAGGCAAGTTGTTGGAGAAAGGTAATAGATATGGATTTATTAAATATAGCAGCTTTAGGTTAGTCCTTATTAAAGATTGAGAAATCAAGAATAGGATGTGTCCATTTAGGTTTGAATTGTATATTAGTTGAAGCTGGAAAGTAATCATATAAGTCAGTAAAGAAAAGAAAAAATAAGTTTTTGACATTATGTTCTGTATCTTTAAGTAATGTTGTACAGTTTTTGACTATACATGTGTAAGATTACAACAGCTCCAAAACAACCTTTGGTCTATTATAAATATTTTTGAACATCCTTAACCTAATGTTAATAGTCAAGATAAATATACCTTTAATTTTAAAATTATCCAACTATTTCTACAAATTGCTGTCTTTATCAGAGCTAATAGTAATATATCATAGCCAAATACTATCTATTATCAGCTTTAACTTTTTGAACTTATTCTCCAATATCACCCTAAATATACAACCTTTAATAAACAACTTAGACAACTAAATTTACTTTATCTTGAACAATTTGCACCTCAGATAACACTATACTTCTTAAATAGCTACACCTATTACCAAGAATTTTTTATTTGTCTAAAGTCAGAAAACTGATTTAGTTTATTGAACTTGAAAATTCTATTATAGAAAATCATTATCATCACTCTCTTAAATCTCAATACCAACAGCAAGGAACTAACCTCTTTGCATATAATATATACAATATTTCCAAAAAACATAAACCTTGGCTAATTATTTTTAATAATGTGAAAATTATTATAAACAAAATTTGTAAACATTTTACAGATTCTAATGAAATATCAATTACATATTGGCAATCAGATATTAATATAAATAATACTGATTACTATCTATTTTAACAGATTAATCTTGTTTCTTGTTCAGGCTGTCAACTTAATTTACAATAAATAACTACATTATGCATTATTAATACTTCATCTATTACATCTGCTTAATTTTTTGGTAGAATTATTTCAAATTCAGTTAAAATAAATATAAATTATTTAGACCTTCTCAGCTCTGCTGCAATTAAATAGTCTTTGCCAAATTTTTTATCACTACTATTGTCTTTTATTCCTATCTCTAATTCCATCTCATCTGCAATTTTTGAAGCAAGTGAAGCAACTAATAAACTTAACCAAATAGTTTCTAATAATCTACTATACAACTTATTTAACTTTTATACTAATAGTTTAGTAATTGATAAAAGTACAAATAATTGTACTATAAATATCGGCTAGGTTCAAGTAAATTCTAAATAATCAAGTTATTCACAAATTTACTGCCAAAGTTCACCTTTAGCTATTATCTTACAAAACTGAACTTTTCTTTATTCTGTCTGCTATTTCAATTACCTCCCAAAATTCTATAATTAACATTTATACAGATTTCCAATCCATAATATCAAAATTTATTCAACTTAATTAATCATCTCTAAATTCTAATAAACTCTTTAAATTTAACACCTAACCATTATGGCATATCTTACTAAATATTATTAAATCATACAAACTAAATATTATTTTTTATAAAATTTAAGCCCATTCAGACAATACTCTTAACAACCTAGCAGACTTACTTGCTAAGTAATATACAAATGAACTCTTATTATACTTTAACTACATGAATATTTACAAACCATATTATTTATTATTCTTTAAAACAGAAAAATTTTCTATTGAACTTCCTACTAGATATTTTGTTAAAAGTATCTGTAAAGCTTACAACCTTGCACTATTGTTATCATAAAAACAAAATAATAAATAGACTCCATTAGTTCACTATAATAATTAGAATTCAATCTGATTATACTTTAATCATAATCAAAAATCTACTCACAATATTACTAATTTTAAATTTAACCAATCCAAATTATTTAAAATTAAAATACTTCTTAATAAACTACCTACTCAATATCTCTATCATAAAATCTATCCTCTAACCTTTCATGATGCTAATTGCTTTTACTGCAATTCAATTATATTATTATTATATTAGTATACTTGTGTCAATGCTTCTTTGTTTAATGATATTATTTCTAATATAATAACTAACTATGTAAATTCAACCAATTTAGACTTTTCTAACAACAGAACTAAAAAACTTATTCAAAAAATTAAAGACCATTCAGCTTTTTAAGAAACATCTCTTTTTTCATTCTCACACTATCTAGAAATTACTCTTAAAGATCTTATTCTTTATTTCTAATTAAAACTATTTAGGATCTAGGAGTTTCATACAAACTAGCATCAACAATCATGATTAATATTCTGCTTAAAATCAATAAACAAATCTACAAACAATTATGGAAACTCTATTATATTAATTTTTCAAATTGAAAAAAACAACAACAAATAACATATACATATACTGAACAACAAATATCATCCTTTCATAGTAAAAATAATATATATATTTATCAAAATTTTACATATTTTTGTTTCTGTGATCAATCTAACCAATTTCACTTGTTGAACAAGCTTTTAGAAAAATTAGTACTTGGGCCACTTTGTGGATCAAGTATTATACAATTTCTAATTTTTTTTTTTTTTTTTTTAAGTTAAAGTTCCTATCTTGGGTGTTGTGATGTTTTTATTCAAGTATATTAGGACATAGCATGTTACCAAGGGCTCACCTTATATTGGAGGTTACAACTAGCCACATGTGCACTTTTGGTGCCTAATTTAAGTAGTCTGCTTACATATTACTATATAAGTTCTATACTAGTTGCCATACTTGCAAGCCAACTAGGGGTCTTGTCTATTTAAACCCTTTGCATATGCAGTCCTTCTTGTATCACAGGAACATTTCAAGATGCCATTCATTCAAGTTCCTGATGCTTATCGGTATCCTTAGGACTACTTTATCCTTGATAGGAAACTTACTAGAGCCTTTATGTCCTACATATATAGACCTAGTTTTATGTAATATACTATAGTTACCTAACACTTGCAGTCACAGGGGTTACCTGTTTAACTGCTACGTTACACTATTTCTACCTTTGTAAAATTCACTAGAACCCCAGTATCTATCTTTCCAACATCTTCTTCATCATCCTCTACTAACTGCAACTCAGAACTGTTGGTCTTATTCCAGACTATCAATTCAGATGGCCTAGTATGATATACTTCTGTATCCTTTTCTTCTAGTGAATCTGGTAACCTAGTTGGTTATATGCTCCTTTACACATATTTGTCATTCAGTTTTAATCTTTGGTTCTTATAAAAGTGTTTTATGAGCTTTAATTGGTCTGATAATATTGTCAAAAGTTCATGCTATTTCTTTACTCAGGAATTTTTAAGTGGGTTTTTGTCATCTTGATTTCTTAGTTTTCTACACTCAGTGGTCTTATCGTAGGTTTGCACTAAAGTCTTATGCAATACTGATTAATATTCCTCTATATATATGTAATATTACACTTCGCATAGATGCCTTGAGCTTCCAAAACTGAGGGGACCTGACCTGATGTACCTGGGTAACAGCCACATGAGGCCAACTGATCGACAGAAGACAGTTACTGTAATACAGATATAATTTCCAAATTTCGTCATAGGTGAGATTTGAACCTTAGACCTGCTATTTGGAAGATAACAACCCAACCACTATACTAGGATTACTATCTCACAATTTCTAATTTTATTTTAACTATAAATGATATTATCTAAATAAGTTTTTGACCATTAGTAGGTTTAGGTTACAGATAAATTAGATTTATTTAATTGTTTAAACTTTTATTCTTGCATGTAATTTTCCTTTTATTTGTATTAGTACAAATAACAGAAATATATATACTGCATATATGTTACTATTTTATAAATTACTTAATAAAGATATGAGCAAAACTTCACCTTAAAAAAAAAATAATAAAAATAATTATAATTAATAGTTTGTAAAATATTATCAATGCATCAAATTAGGCATATTTACTTAAATAATTAATTAAATTGACCAATCAGAAGTGATCACATCGCACATCTTTAAAATCAGAGTTAGAAATTAAAAAAAACTAGTTTATAATTAAAATTGCCTAATGAAAACTTTTTGTTAAAACACTAAATGCATTTTCTTATGCTGATTTTTGAGAAATAAGTAATCTATAACAAAACGAACATTTGTTTTGATCCACCTGATCTTGAAATCTAATTTGTAGTTCTGGAAATCTGCGCCACACAATCAAGGCGTGCGATCACACCATGCATAGATGGGGGTGACTACTAAGTAAAAAATATTATGTGATAAATGGCACGCCCTAACTACTAACTTATTAACTACTAGAAGCATAAAATGTTAAATTAATGGCCTCAGCCTCTGAATAATCTGGTTATATATGTCGCAGATCAAATTTTTCAGGGGCGTTACAGACGGAAATTGCCGAAACTACATTTTTGATATTTCTGTTATAAAAACAATTTAGGTCATCAAGGTGCATAGAAGTATGAGTCCGTCACTTCGCTTCGGACAATAAAGGTTGTGGTTTTTTTTTTTACATTGAGTATATACTCTATAGATAAATTCGTTTTTTATTAATTTTATTCAAAAAAAGTTTAAATCTACAATTGAAAAACAAAAGTATATAAGTATTAAATTTTCATTAACAATTACCCAAATAAATGGTGCCAAAATTTCACTTACAGTACACTCATTCATGATTCACTCAGTGTTAGTAGAATATAGAAATAATGTATTTTTCATATTTTTCCTGCTAAACGTATATAACCAACAAATTTGAAAACATACCCAGTATCATTTATTTTACCTTAGTGAAAGGAGGTAAAATAACTCTATGATTAGTATTTATAACAAGTTCTTGAAGTTGGGGCGAATTAAATAAAAAGAGCTTTTAAGAGAACGAGGCATTATTTTAGGGCTGTGGAAAAACATCTTTCCTCATTGTCATATTCTTTTTGTCTAATCTTCACGCGCGGTACATGAAGATCTTTACTTACTTTGGACTTTGAGTATCTTATGGTATTCCCGTGACCAGCCTAACGACTATCCCTACTGTCGAGGTTCCGCTTAACCTTTTGACTTCATAGACTTCGTCCAAGCCATAATCATGCTGTGTTTCATCATTATTAGTTGCATATGGTGACACATAAATATCAGAGTAATAGAACTGGACAAGATATTGCAGCAACTCTAGCCTAGTTCCCCGTCAAAAAAAAAAAAATAATAAAATAAGATAATGTCAAACTACTCTAATAAAAAGAGGGATAAGCCACCAGTTAATGGCAACGGTCACGCATTTAACGAAGGAGCAAACGGCTCTGGCTCAGAACTTACTACTGTCTTTCCCAACGTGAATGGAAATCAAACCTATTCAAATGAGGGAGAGCGACAAGAACCAACATCAAGGTACATCGCGAGACCCAATTTTGGCTTGATCGACTTCACACTACTGGACACTTTAGGTATACTTACTTCAATAGTATTTTATCTCTTTCAGAAGAATTCTACTCGTATAGGTTTACGTACATTTGGAAAACAAATGGGGTCTTTGCCTTGAAAATGACCCTACGGAGACATAGTAATTACTATATCCCATAAGGTCATTTTCAAGGCAAAGACCCCAAATATTCTTATTAGATTATTAGTTGGAATAAATTTTGAATCATAATAATGATTGGACTAAAATATTATTCATTCTGTCTGCACCTTAAAATGAATGAAATTATTGGATTGTTTGATATAGATTACTGATCTTTTCTTTCATTAATGAATGATAGGTACTGGGACGTTTGGTCGAGTGTATCTTACCAAATTTAAACATACAGAGAATTATTATGCAATGAAAGTATTGAAAAAACTTGAAGTTGTACGACTCAAGCAAGTGGAACACATTAACTCGGAAAAGCTAATCCTTAGTCAAGTTCACCACCCATTCATCGTGAATTTGTGAGTTCATCTTATTTATTATTTCAATATTTATTAAGCAAATTATCAAGGAACTAGATTATGAAAAAAAACAAATTCAGGTTTTGCACATTTCAGGATGATCGAAATTTATATATGCTACTTGAATACGTTATTGGCGGAGAACTTTTTTCCCATCTACGGAAAGCCGGGCGGTTTACCACTGATATGACACGATTTTATGCAGCAGAAATCGTTCTTGCTATTGAATATTTGCATTCTAAAGATATAATTTATCGAGATTTAAAACCAGAAAACTTATTATTAGATTGTAGAGGCCATGTTAAAATCACGGACTTTGGTTTCGCAAAAAGAATCGAGGATCGGTAAGCGATATATGCAACCTTAATCACATCTAAGAATATATCTCGGCTTAATTATTTGGATTTCAACTTATAGCACCTGGACGTTATGTGGCACGCCAGAATATCTGGCGCCGGAAATTATTCAAAGCAAAGGTCACGGAAAGCCCGTGGATTGGTGGGCGCTAGGAATTCTAATATTTGAAATGTTAGCAGGGTAAGAAAAAATATATATATTCTTTTTTTTAAAAAAAAAGAAAAAAAAGTCGGGAGTTTTTATATTAACTGAAAATTTTGTTAGGTATCCACCATTTTTCGATGACAATCCATTTGGCATTTATGAAAAGATTCTTGCCGGAAAGATACAATTTCCAACGCATTTTGATCCAAATGCTAAGGATCTCATTAAACGTCTACTAACATCTGATCGTACAAAACGACTGGGTAACCTTCGGGGTGGTAGTGAAGACGTGAGGAAGCATAAATGGTTCCGTGGTGTAGATTGGCAAGGGTTATACGAAAGACGTGTACAAGCACCGATTGTTCCACCATATCAACATCCAGGTGATACTAGTAATTTTGAAAAATATCCTGAACCTTCAGATGAAGAGAATAATGTTAGTAGTCCAGGTATTTTACCGGGCGTTGATCCTTATCGACATTTGTTTTTAAATTTTTGAAGTTGATCATAAAATTCAAAGAAAAAATCAATCAAGAATGCAAAAGCCTACACTAGAGTTTATAACCGGGTTATAGTAAACCGGGTCACCCGTGTCAAAACGGTTCAACCGGGTCAAAAATTACAACTCGGGTCAAAACGGTTGAATATGTAACCTCTAAAAATCTGTCAGAAAACATAAAATTTAACACATTATTATTGCATTACGGCGCATTTGTAAACTACTACTGGTAGTGAGTCAATTTAATTGGCGTATACATATTAATATAAGAGTTATTATGATAATTGTGAAATATGTCCTGATTTAAATTATGATATACTACTGCACCCGAATCTGATGTCTAAACTATCTTTCCACTATTCAATCCATCTTTCCACTATATCTGCTTAATTTCCCTAATTCCACAAATGCGCCGTAATGGTATTGTGAAAATAAACACCTTTTTTTTTTTCTTACTAATTTATCTAAATGCTCAATCCTGCTAATCGATTTAAAAAAAAGTTGCAAACTTTCGGAGGCTACCATACGACAATCTATTGCGAAAATTTTGTTAAAAATTTTCCTTTGTATAAGCCTTCATTATTATTTTCTTTGCTTTGCTAATATGTAATACACATCCCGGTAATTCGTAGCGCCGGGGTTCGGATTTATGTAACGTGATTGCGTTGCATGAATTGCGTGATAGCATAAAATTAATTAAAAGTCTAATATATCGATATATGTTGTATCCCGAATTTAATCTTAAAGTCTTAATTCTGCCTAGAGGTTGTACCCGTCGGAAAGAATCTCTACCTGGGTATATTAAATTATCCGGGTATCCGGGTAATTTATTATAGCCATATAATAAAAATGTCTACCCGGGTACAATCTCTAATTCTGTCAAAACAATTCACAAGGTTCCCATCCGGAGCAGCCCGATTCTGAATTGGGCGATTCGTATGACTACGTATTGTTTACGAAATAAATTTGGTTGGTACACAGCAAAACTATGCTCTGAGTACGTTATATTTTACATATGCTCAGAGCATGGTTTTGCTGTGTACCAACCCAATTAAAATACCCACAATTAATAATTGTAGTTAAAAGTTGTCTACATTTTGCGCGCAATGATTTTTAGCTTATTTGAGCCTAATAGAAAAACTATAATAAAAGATCAATAGAAATAGATCTCTTTTGAACTTTTAATAGTACCTTCAATGATTTGAGCACTTCCCATCGTAACCAACATACCATATAGCGTTGCATATAGTGACCAGGGTGACCCGATCATTTAAGCAACCTGCACATGTTTGGCTTTAGGAAAATGAGTGCTTGTTACGTTGTGTACGTTTCCTTGCGGTGCTTATTAGGTGGAAGTACCTAAATGATGCTCCAGTCAAGTATAATAGCCAAGGAAATAAAACGCTAGTAAAAGTCGAATTGCACACGTGGAGTTAGAAAATTTTCGTATTTCAGATCGACCACATATCCCTACTATTTAACAACTTTATTAAATCGACAATAACGACATAAACTCGCAACGAGTACTACGAAGAGACAATACACTAACTGCACCATCGATCCTAAGTTTATGTCTGTGGCCCTGTACTAAATTGATGTCGAATCATAAAGTCTCTTCCAGGTTACAACACTGTTCACAGTTTGTATTTATACTATCGTAGATTCGGACTGAATCATTTTTTTCGAACTCCGTCGAAAATTTAAAAAAGATCAAAAATTATAAAATGTGCCTATGGTGTTGAACACCATACAAAATTTTATTAATAAAATTTAGGATTAGGGTGCAGTTTTAGAATAAAGGAGAGTTTTATATATTATAATGTAGATTATATATAAGGTCCCGATTTCAGTTTTCGTGAGGTTTTCATGGGTCCTAAACATTTTTACTTAGAGTATCCGATTCCATTTACTTAGTATGTTTTTGAGAAATAGCACTTACGGTGTTCAGCACCATAGGTGCATTTTAGTAAACTTGAAAAAGATTATTTAAACCGTTTTCAACCGGTTCGCCGATTTCAGATTATACGGGTGAAAAAATATCGAATTTATGTAAATCGACAATTTTTAATGCGGTGTTTTATTTGGGCCAGACAACACAAATTTGAACTGTTGGTAAGTATAGGACTAGCAATACCAGTCTAGTGAGTTGGGTTTAGAGGGCTATGCTTATACCAAATTTTGCAAGGAAAACTTTTTATTAGTATGCAGAAGGCAGTTGCATAGGCAAAGTTTTGAGTTATGGGAGATTTTTGGCTTATTTTTGTTTCTTGAACTTTTTTCACGTTACACCTGATTGGCTAGCGAAATTTGCCATTACTGATCACGTTATATTGCGTTACACCAAATCGTGCATTCTGATTGGCCAATCTTGGTAAATAGATATAAATAAATATTTTTGCCAAATCAAATCACTGTCCCTGCTACACAGACAGACATATTAATAAGACGATAGATTCATGCTACATGAAATGTTAAATAAACTCTCATTTATGTACGCAAAAGATCTTTTTCCTTGTCCAGTATCTTGTTTTTATGGTTTAATGATTTCACACCTCCTTGTTTATGATCACTGTATAGGTATTTTTATCTCCAATCGTAAATAATGGTGTTCAATATTCTCGTCTTTAATGCATCATTTACACGCGCACTATGATGGATACCTTTTACTTCGTCTTTTTTTTTATTGTCGACGTTTTATTGTTTTCCTAATTAAGGTAACTAAAGGTAGATAATATATTTCACGCTGTGACGCATCTTTGGTGGATGGGTTTAAACGGTGCTATTTATGACAAGTTTATGGAATGCCACAGATAATAAGATCGATCAAAAAAACAAAAATTTTCAGATCCTATATCACAAAAAGTTTGAGAGTTTTGGATGTATGTTTGTCACTTCTTGCATTTATTATTATTATTTTGTATTTTTTTTTTCCTTACTCTACAAACTTTAATAATGGTAAACTTTTGTTGTTGGGCTTTAGAGACGTGGTAACATATATGTGACTATATTGGTTGATTTATTCTGTTATGGAAAAGCGTGATAGCAAATAAAATACCTCTGTTCCATCACCGAATGATTTAATAATCTGAGACGTACGTGACTATAGTGATTCATGCTGTTTCGAGGTTGCGACACTTATCTATTTTTTTCATGCATGTTATTATTTGTAACCATTAAATATGAAAGAACCTGATCTCATAGTCTCATAATAAATTGCATAATTGCGTAAGCAAGGACTTGTTTGCATAATACGTATCATTATTTATATTTATATGATTCACAACTATTCTTGACATTTTTGAGATACAAAAAAAATTTAATTTGGCAATTAAAAATTGTTTTTTTCTATTTCACATATTAAAAAGTGATGAATATTACACAATAAATATAATTAAACTATAAAGAAAATAGAACGAATATAAATAGTTAGCAATTCGTTTTATTCTGTAATATCGTGTCGAGATAAGACTTTATGTAGCATATATAGAAGAGATAAGTATATCACATGAGCAAAACTTTTTATTATTCGATTTAATAATTAATTAACTTTACCCTTGATACTTATTGTATGTATTTAAGTATGAAGTCCCCCCATAAAAATAAAACGGTATGTAAGAATTACAACATTGTATATTAAATGAAATATTATTATGACATATTAATACTATTGTTATCACACTATCAGTAAGCATATTTTTTCATTTGATTAAAGATGACGTAAAACGTAGTATTTCATATGTTATGTGATACAACATCTTTTTGATCAAATATAAATGTCTCAAGAAATTTTCGGTAAACGCAAATATGAAACGCAAAAATATCTCTGAGGACGGATCGAGAAAATAAAAAGGTGACTAGAAAGGTTCGTGTTTACCCGACTCTTCGAGAAGCAAATATCTTGAAAAGATGGTTCGGGACTGTGAGGAATTGCATCAGAACGATGACATTAAGAATTATCAGTGCATTAAAAGCAATTGTTTAAAGAATTAGAATTCTAATCCGGATAAATCCGTCAACCATTTATCCATATCTTTACCATTGATATCCGAATAATCCGACAAATATTCGGGATATAACAGCAGAGACCGTTGATGTTACACGACTGATCCTTCACCCGGTGTGCAACGCATAAAAAAATTATTTTACAATATACCAACACCATTATAATAAAATGGTGTTGGATTATAATCATAACATGCACTAGCGGAATGATCTGGTATTGTGAAGTAACTTTTTTATGCGTTGTACACCGGGTGAAGGATCAGTTGTGTAGCATCAACGGTCTCTCCTGTAATCTGGATATCAATAGTAAAACGGATATCCGAATATATTCAGATCTGGATATCCGATAGATAAATGGATAAACGGATAATGGATTGGAACTCGATAAAGAATGATTATATAAAATCTTATTCAGAATTAAATTGGTTAATCGATACTCCTTACGAAGTCAGATCATATGCTATCAGGCAATACAAATCAACGTATAAAACTTGCAAGGAAAGATACGGAAGGTGAAATTCAGGAGCAAGAAGGATACTTTACATTCACTGATGGTATATGCGCGTGACGTTAATCAATTGTATGGTGTATGTTCGTTCTTAAAGAATTTCGTGGCTTCTGAAACATTGCCTGCGATAGAGAATACTTTGGTGATAACATTGGACAAACTCGGAAGGTTCCATTTCCACGTATCAATTCCATTGGAGGATTGTGAGAACCAAACGCCTGTCAATGGTAGGGTCGTGGCTTTGGATCCTGGTGTTCGAACGTTTATGACATGTTATGGCCCAAGCGGTAGATTTGTGGAATGGGGTAGTAACGACTTCAACATCGTAAGCTTGCGTAAACGGACAAATTACAAAGTGATCTGTATATCAAAAGCGGGAAGAATACAAAAGAATAAGATATCTGTTGCGAAGAAAGAAGCGCAGGATCCGGTTCAAGATTCGTACTTGGTCGACGAATTGCATCACAAATTGGCTAAATATCTCGATCGATAGCAAACAATATTCATACCAACATTTGAGACTTCAAATATGGGATCAAGGCCACGAGAAACATGCTGACGTGGTCACGTTGTCGTCTGAACACAAAACATTTCGATTGTAACATTATAGAATGTGACGAGGTGCGCACTTCTAAGACCTGTGGAAATTGCGGATGGGTGGATAAGAACCTCGGAGATTCGTTTGTGTTTTGTGTGGAATAAGCATAGACAGGGACTTTAATGGGGCGCGTAACATCCTATTGAAGCACATGTCCGAGTCAGATCGTCTTCTGGAGATCCGACGTTAGGGATTCGTAATTTTTTTACCAATTTCCAGGTCGGATCCATCGGATTTAGGCCGGCATTTAGCAATGCAAGTCATCCATTTGTGGGCCAAAAGTATCAACTGGGCAATTTTACTTAATGAGTGGGCCATGACTTCATTATAGTGATTTTGGGCAAAGTTAGTTAATTCTGGTCCTGCCGATCATGGTTCCGAGGTATTCCGACCCGGAATTTTGGTGACCCCTCTGTATGAGTTTGGTCGTAAGGTGAATTACCCAAAGATCGACCGTAGAGTCCGATGTTTGTTTATTGATGTTTATCATTGTTATTAGTATATATCAATACCGTAATTATATATATCGATATAATTTATACAGTATTAGTGCATAAATATACATATTAGCCATTATTATAATTAGATTATCGTTATCGGCCATTGTATTACAATTTATCGATATATTAGGTTATTTTAGAAGTAGATTAAGATATTGGTTTCACAAGGTCTATTGTAAATATATGATGTATGATATATTGTTCTTTCAAGATTTACTTTATATAAACAAGAAAATGGTAATTCCTGAGCATAGAAATTTATAATGAACTAGACTTTTTTATACGTATTTTTAGTATTAGTACAAATTAAAGTCAATACGTATAAATGAATTGTAAAATTTTACACTTAAATTTCGTACTGTATCAAAAGAGCAGTTATAGATATACCTTGCGCGAAATGATAAATAATTACATCTGCGATTTATACATAATGACATCCTTTTCTCGTGCAAGACAAAATGATTGACTAAGAAATTTTAATGTCCTATGCAGGGCTTCAGACACTATAGTGATATGCCGGCCATTTAAAAATTGTCGTTCTTGATATATTTTATATTGGAATTTAATTGGACAGAATAACAATTTAACGCATGCATATCATATTATTGCATAATTGTGTATATAAGATATTCGATTTATTCGATTAGATCGATATATACAATAATATATTCGATTAATAAATTATTCATACAATATGATAGATTCTAATTTGATGGATCAAAAACGACACTTCAAACAATTGGCATCGACGCAGTAAATGGCCGGCATATTACTATAGTGTGGTCCTATGATTTGTCAGATATAAATCTTTTTTTTTAATTAAGCGAAATGAGAGACCTTACTAAATTTAGTCGATTAACCCCTGGAATTATGATAAACTTGGTCTTATGTAGTGAAATTTTAATAAGAACCCGATAAATAACTATAATATACAACAGTTTTATGAATTTACTTCACCTCTGTAATTAAATTTTTTATAGATCAACGAGTGATAATAAAAAAACATATAAAATTCAAACTGTAATAACTCTTGAACCAGCAAGTTCACAAATAAAAATTACATTAATTCGGTTCATTTTAGCACGCTCTTTAAAGTAACAATGCATTTATTTGTTTAGAGCATGGCGGGTGTCTCAATTTTTTAATAAAAATATCAAAAACGTAACTTCAAATTTTGTTTATCGTATTATATTGTATATTTAGTATTATGCAATAGTGATCGATAAAAAGTTCAAAGTTACGTTTTGAAATTTTTTTTTATTAGCTATAAACAATAAAAATAAATAACAAAGGCATTGTTACTTTAAAATGCATGCTTAAATACAAACAAATATAATTTTATTTGTATAAATTCATTAATTTATAGTTTTTTTTTTGTTTTTTTTTATTTTTAAAGGTCATACTTTATGGCAGTTATTTTATTAACATATATGAGGTTAGTTTACAACTATTTTTACAGAAATGAGAATACAGTTAGTCACATATACAACTTTTGGTTGCCTATTTAAGTAGTCTGTTCTTGGGTTCTATACTAGATGTTGTACCTATGATCTACTAGAAGATTATTTATTTAAACTTTCTGATCATCTGTTTTGTTAATTATCTAACTACTACTATATCTTTCATATATATTGAATCAGTATATTGTTTGAGCAACTTAGTACCTTTTGGTTTTTAGATCATTACACATTTTAGAATATAACATTTGTTAATAAGACTCAGAGATCTTTTTTATTAATTATTTACTTACTTTACAGATTATTAACAAGAACTTGTTTTTGTTTATACTTTAATATTTATTTTATAATATATCTCTAATATTTTTAGTATATTCTTAGTTTGCTCTTAAACTTCTAATCCAAATAGTTCAGAAAAGTTGTAACCTGTTTTTGGTATATCAAGTTCAGTTAATATTTTTTTTTTTAATTTGATCTAGTAATTTAATTGGTACTATTTCTCATCTAAAGGTTTTAATTGTTCAATTTCTTCATATTAGTATCTATCTTTTAGATTTATCTTTTATAATAATATCATTAAAAATTTTGATTATTTTTCTATTTAAATCTTTTCAAATAAGTTTTAGTTTATTTTAATTTTATAAATTTATACAATTACAAAAACTTATTTTGGATTTGTATTATCTAGTATTATTTGTATTTTTCTATATAACTAAGATTATATTAATATTTTATAACCTGTCAGTTATACTAATATGATTATAGTTACAGATATCTTATTTCAATTGATTGACAGAATACTGCTACTGCAATACTGTCTATATATTATATAGATAATTGTTTAAAATTTTCATGATTAATAAGTTTTAAACTTACAACCTATTATTTAAAAAGTTGATAACTTATCTATTTCACTAAGGTATTATATTTTTATAATTTGTTTATTATTATTTTACTATATGATTAAACAAAAGTAAAAAACTAAAAAGACTATATATAAGTTATAAAAACAGTTGAAAAAAGAAAATAATAAAATATATTTAAAAAAGTAAATAAGATAAAAAATAAAAGAATAAATAAAATAAATTATATTTGTAAAATAATAGAAGAAATAATACTTACAATAGCAAGTAAGCATATATTAAAAAAGAAAATATATAATATAGTAATAAATAAAAAAATAGTTATAAATTATTATAATAAAAAGAATATATTATAAAATTCTTAAAACTAATCAAATATATAAAAATAAAAAGAAATTAAGAAGTAACAAAGAAAAAAAATAAAATAAATAAGAAATTTAAAAAAATAAACAAAGAATTAGATATAAAATTTTTAAAACTACATAAATAATAACTAAATACTTGAATAAAAAACATAAAAAATTAACAAAAAATAATAAAAAAAAAGAAAAAAAAATAATAATAAGAATAAAAAAACAAATAAAAGAAAATATTGATAAGAGATATAAAATAATAATAACTAGTTTCTTAAATAAACTATATAAAATAATAGTATTAACAGATTTATTAAGAAATAAAAAAGATGATAACTCTAGTAAAAAAGTTAAAAATAATAAAATAAAAGTAACAGAATATTATAAAAAATAATTTAAAAAAAGAATAATAAAATTAGAAAGTTTGTTAAAAAAATAAAAAGAAATATACAGATTACAAAAGTATATTAAAGAAAAATAATATAGCAAAATAGAAGAAAAAATTTAAAAAAAGTAGAAAAATATGCTAAAAAAATTAAAAATAGAAATAACTTTAAATATATTGAATATTAATCAAATAAGCAAAAAAAAATACAAAAATATTTAATTCCAAGCAGAGCAGAAACAAAAAACACAAAATACGACCAAAACAGAATAGAAAACAGTTCTTGGGCCTTTAAGGAAAAAGAGTTTATATTCAAAAATATATAAACAATAATAGAAGCATAACAACAAAGAGGTATCTCTAACAGACTAAACTTGCCTTTAGAAAAATTTTCTTTATTTTTAGTATAAAATTCGAAAGTTTGGAAAATCACATTTAACTCTAAAAAACAAAAAGAAAACATATGACTGACGAAACAACAACAACAAATAACAAACAACAAAATTACATTTCTAATTAGGAAATAGATAGATAGATAGTAGCACAACACAAGCTGCACATGAACAAATCAAAGAAAAAAGCATACAAGATAGAAATACAACAAACAAATCAAATAGATTAGGCTATTGACACAAACATTATGTACTACATTAAGGAGGCAGGTAATAAAAATCAAAGATATTTAAATTCCGAATTGTTGAACCAAATTCTAACAACACCTGCAAAAGAACCAAGCAATATAGAGCATATAGCAAAGAACTTAGCAATAAACAACCTAAATCATATTACAATAAGTGATGTATTACTTTATAGACAAATTCTTAAGGCCTTAAGCCTAGCAGAATTAAGCTGGCTTGAAAAAAATATAATAGACAAATAGGTACAAAGACTTAAACTGATGAATCAAAACCCAAAATTAGTTGAATATATTACAAATATGAACAAAGAAAGAATACTTAAGGAAGAGAGAAAAATGAAAAGAATAGAAAAACTGAATAGCATAAAAAAGATACAAGCTTCAATAACAAAGAAAAGACATCAAGACATAGCAAGAGAAAAAATACTGCAAGAGAAACTAATTCAAATAAAAATAAAATCATTGACCAAATAGAGGAGCTTAATCTTAACATATAACAAAATATACAACAAAGAAATTTCTAATCAAGCACAAACCAAACTTTTACAAACAAATCAAATGAAGTAGAAGAAACAAGAGGAAAAAAAAAAAAAGACACAGAAGCTTCAAGAGACAGCATTATTTGAGATATTAAGAAAAATATAAAAAACATCAACAAAAAAATAACAGAATTAAGAGAAAAAAACATGACCTATAAAGATTCAATCTTTACAGACACAATTGAATACAGCCAATGGTTACCAGAAAATAGAGTATATAAGAAGGACATGTCTTTCAAGACAAACATGCTAGCATACATTCTATTAGGAGAAACAAGTAATAAAAGAATAAAATATGCACAATGAATTCTGGGCAAAAATTATCATATTAAGACAATCAAAGAAGTCTTTAAAAAAAGAAACAACTGAGTAGAAGTAGACTTTGATTGTGAATATAGTCGAAATGTGATGATGGACAGAATTCAAGAAAACGAAGGTAAATAGCTCAAGCTTATCTCAGAAGAAGAGAGAAACAAAGAATTAAATCTCGAACAACAAGTCAAAAACAATAACAAAAAAGAGAAAGAAAGATATAAAAGCTAATCTAAAAAAGAAAAATATAAGAAGAAAAAAGATCTTTTTATAATAGAAAATAAAACAAATTTATATGACTGTTTTACAATATGAGACCTATCTGTGAATATCAATGCAGAGAAAATCAGACATATGTGCAAAAGTTTCAAGAAGGTACAAATAAGATGTATCAAAAGATCAAAACACAAGACATTAGCAGTAGTTCAAGCAGATCAATTTACTAAGGAAAACATTCCATGGACTTTGCCAATCAGCATTTACAAGTTGGCAATAGTAACCAAAGGTGATGAAGATTATACACAACATGATCTTCAAAATATGTTTACAACAAGACTAACAGGGCTTCCAGGCAATGCTTCAGAAGTATTGCTACTACACTGCTTAAAAAACAAGAGAGCAAAGTCAGTTTACATACCACCTAACAGAAATGAAAACCAAAGAAGAGTAGTGACAATCACTTTTGCATCAAAAGAAAAAATAAAAGTAGCACAATCCAAACCAATAAGATTTAATAACTATATTCTATATTAGAAAGACTTTCAAGAAAAGTAGAATGGGAAAAAAAAAGATAGTAATAGTCAAAAACATCCAAATACAGAAGAGATATCTTTTAATGTAAACGAAGAAGAGTAGCAGTTTGACAAAAAAGAAACAACTAAAAGAAAAAATGATAAAAGCAAAAGTAGCAGCTGAGTAAAACAAACAGATAAAGATAATTTCAATTCATAAATGCAAGACCTACTTCAAAGAATTTTAGAAAGGCTAGACAGACTTGAAGTTCAGCAAGACAAAGCAATGAAAAAAATACAGCTAGGGACAAAAGACAGCTTAGCTGATCACTCCTAAGAACACCTCAGTTGAACTAAAGAAAATGGATAAGGAGATTGAAGGTTTCCTGCAAAGAGAAAGAGAAATATATAAGAAAAGTACAACAACTTCTTACCGAAAAGAAAAAGAAACTAGGAAAAGAGAAGGAAAAGTAGAAAACATAAAAACAAAACAAGACCAACTAAAGAAAAAATAGAAACAAAGGAAGAAAGAGATTAAAATAGCATGTTATAATGTTAATGGACTAAAAACCAATAGTTGGAAACTTGAAAATTTGCTCAGCTAGGCAGAAGAGGAGGAAATTGCAATATTGGAAGTCATAGAAACAAACATTACTAAAAGAGAAGAAAAGTTTTTGACGCATGCATCAAACAAAAACTATATAGGGTATTGGACAAATGCAGCAGAAGATAAGAAAAAAGAATCAGGTATAGGAATCCTAATAGAAGAACAATAAGAAAAGCATGTGGGTGCAGTTAAAAGAATAAGTGAATACATAATAGAAATCACATTATACTTTAAGCAATTGAAGTTGATAGTGATAGGAGTCTATATACTGCCAAATAACAAAACGATAGAGAAAAACATCTAACAAAAGATTGTAAAGATGGTTACTAAATAGAAAAAACAAATATAATTTGTAATTATAAGTGACTTTAATCACACAGTAAATAATATATTAGACAAACAATATTTGCAGTCAGCAACTTTAAAAAACTGCCAAGCTTTAATTAGATGAGAAAATAAGACTTTATAGACATATATAGAAATATGCATCCAACAAGCCAAAATTACACATGGTCAAACAGAGAAGCTGCAACAAGAATTAACTATATCTGAGTATCAGAAGAGTTGGCCTTGGGTTTGCAAAAGGCAAATATAAAAGAAACAGAAGGAATTATAGAGAGCAATTACAAAATTATAACTGCAAAAATATAGATTAAACATATGATAGGGAGAAACAGTAAAACAGAAATTAAAAAAAAAGGACAATCAAGAACAGTATATCTATATAATCAGGCAAAACCAGAAAATTGGGAAAATTATGCACAGGAGCTGCAAAGATGATTAGAAGTAAAAAAAAGCCTTAAAAGTATCTAAACAGAAGTACAAGATGTAGAAGAATATATAAACAAAATAAATATTATATAGAATACTATAGAAGAAGCAATCATCATTGCAGCCAATAATCATATACCTAAAAAAAGAATATACAATATAATAACAAATAGAAGAATTAGTCAGAAAACACAGCAACAAGAAAAAGATATTGTAAAGCTACAAAGATTAATCAAATACGCAAAGACAAGAAAAGACCAAGAAATAACAAAAGAAAAAAAAAGTAGGACAAATGAACAACTAAAAGCACTAGTCAACAAGATAGGTGCAAAACTGTTGAAATTACAGAGGCATTGGTCACATGCTTGGATAGAAGATATAAAAGGATGGCAAAAGCTTTTATAGAAAAAAAAGAAGAAAGACTAGGAACAAATACAAAAAAGACAAATAGAAGAAAATATAGATAAAAGATGTGAAATGATTAAGACAGACCAAGGAAAATGCTTGCTAGCCTCTTAAATAAACTGTACAAAAAGATAGTGCTTGATAGGCTTATCAAGCAAGAAGAAGAGAGACATATCTAATAACAAAACCAGAAGAGATAAAGACAAATGTAGTAGAACATTATAAAATGCAGTTTAGAAAAAGAAACCCCAAATTAGATATAATGACAAAAAAATAAAAAAAGATGTATAAACCAAGGAAAAGCATCAAAGAGGAATGGTATATGGAAGTTGAAAGGAAAATTAAAGAAAAAAAATAGGAAGAAGTACTGAGAGAGTTAAAGACAGGAACAGCTTTAGGTATCTCAGATATAAGTTATATATTGATTAAGAAAGCAGAAGTGAAAACACAAGAAGTCTTTAGAAGCTTCGCAAACTTATATTTAGAAGTAGGAGAAATTCCAATGAAGTGGAAGATAGCACAAGTGTACCCTATACCAAAAGATGTAGAGTGGGAGTATAGCTTAAATAACATCCAACTGATAGCATTAATTGAAACATTCAGAAAAGTTGTAACAAAGATGATAATGAAAAGGCTTGCCAAAGTATTTATAAAAAAAAAAATACTTAGAGGGCCAAACTTTGCAGGTCTTCCAGAAAACTCAACAGAACAACCAGTACAGGTCTTAAACATGATAATAGAAGAAGCAAAAGAAAAAGATAAAAAAATATGGATACTGCTGCAAAATATAAAAAAGGCATTTGACTCAGTTCCTTTCAAAAGCCTTGAACTAGTATTGCAAAGAGTCAAAATACCCAACAGAACAATTAAATATTTACTGAATCTTTTTCACAAGAGGCAATTAAAAATAATTACAACCTATGGCCTAACAGAAGAACTAATAGCAAAAGACGGAATAGACCAAGAAGAAGTAATTTCACCATTAATATGGCATCTCTTCTATGACCCATTACTAGAGAGAATCCAAAAAGAAGAAAGTTTAGAGTATATAGTCGAGCAGCATTTGCAAAAAGACATGCAATGCAACAACATTACAAAATACCGTCAGGCTGTAATTGCATATGCAGATGATACAACATGGATTGCAAGCAGTAAAAAGCAATTATTAAAAATCCTAGAAATAGCAGAAGAGTTTTTCGAAATAAATGATATAGAAATAAATGGATCAAAGTCAAAATTAATAATAATAAACATAAAAGTCTAAAAAGAAAAAAGAGCAGTAGTATATAGAAAAAGCAAGATAATAGAAGAACCAAGACATAAAATAGTTCATTTATTGAGAATATGGTTAAACAACAGAATGCAAGAGATACAAGTAAAGCGAAAGGCAAAAGAAATAGTAAGCCAAACCATAAGAGATCTAAAGTACAAAAAAATGACAATAAGTCAGATTGCATATATAAACAATATGGTAATAATACCCAAACT
>CAJVQA010000995.1:0-28367 GCA_910591915.1 Cetraspora pellucida | reverse complement strand
CAAGATAAGTACTATGATTTTAAAGAGTGTTATTGTATTGGCAGTTCAAAGAGGTCTTTAATAACTTTATTAAAATTTGTAGGGGCAGTACAAGTATATTGTTTAATACTATTTTGAACTATATTGAATGATTGTGGACTTCTTTGATACTACTCTGAACTATCCTTTTGGAAGGGGGAAATTCCACTCTTTTTATAATGAATTAAATAAAAGAAGAGCCCATGCAGGACCATGACTCTTCTCATTATTACTAACACTTCTCAATCTTATTTGTTATAACCTTTAACTTCTTCCACATAGCCTTTCGTTACTTTAATATTTCTTACAACTTCGATGAGAAATGTTTCAGCTACATAATTCTGGGGCCAGAACCCATCATATTGTCTTCAATCACACCCTCTTGATATTGCCTTATATCTAATTCAAGTAAGGCAAATGAAGTCAACATCCATTCCCAGTACAGCAAATTGGTTCAGGTCGATCTTACTTTAATTGGAGAGGTAGTTGGGTCCTGCATAGAGGCTTGTGTACTTTCATATAGCATCTTTTGGGGCTGGGCACTGTAACAGTCAATTCTAGTTGTACTACTAGGAAATTATTTTAATGGGGTAATTACTAAAGTTGAAATAGCATGAATGTTCAAGTAATACTGCTAGAATTTGCTCTATATACCCTAATGGGTAGGCTACGATTGAGGTGTGGATTGATCTGGTCCAAGAGTAAGGTGTTTCTTGATACTGTGGCAGTTACATGTCTGGTAGTAAGTCTTCTTCTGAACCTTGGACTGAAATCTTGAGTATTATACTAATACTGGCTGATTTTACTAGATCTTTACTATTTGCTATAGACTGGTCTCTTCTATTGTTCAAGTGTGCCTGGGTTCCAATACTACTTTCGGGTTTCGAATTTCAAAGTTACATGTCACAAGATTACAATTCAGTGCAATTACATATATAAGTTTATTTAACAATAGGATCAATTACAAACTTAATCAACTTAATAGTTTTTATATAAAAGAGGTCGATTACTAATAAGATCTTTCTTTTACTTTCAATGAACTATCAATAACAGGTCTTTTACTAATCATGGGGACAAGGCAAATATGATAAGATGAATACTACTAACATTAATACCTTATAGGGTACTTTTAAGGAACTATTACTATTATTTCGTAGCTATGAACTCAAGAGAAGTTATCCTTTATTGTGAATAAACTTTTGCACCTTTATATACATTTTCTTTATTACCTATTTTTCTAACATATCTGTTCTATCTATCCTATATACTAGATCTGCTCTTTCTACTATATCTGGCATTTCTGTTATATCTGGCAGATTTGGCAAATACAGATCGATTTCGATCGAACTATCTTAGTGTCTATTTTCCTTCTCACAGCATACATGTTTCAGATGAGTTGTCATGAGCAACTCTAATTAGGTTAGTATGCTACAATAATGTCCATTTCACAGGTTCCATGAGGTGTTGGTTTTACCTCTGACAATAGCTTGGCTGAGAACAATGTTTTTAATATGATATTCAATAGTATATATAATAACAGTATTTATAATATATTGTGCATAAGTAGCAGTAATACATTTGGAGCTAGCAATTTTAATGAGATGTTGAGATTCATTGATAATAAGTTGGGTTTGTTGAGAATGTTTGTTATTGAGTATAAATTAGCAACCAAGGAATATAAAAGATATGCAGGGTAGGTAAATAAAAGTGTATAGTTTTTGAAAATAATAGAATTGTAATTAGATAGTAGATTGTTAGTTGTAAGTATAGATTTAAAAGGATTAATTTAGATGTTAGCCATATTATAAAATGACTCAGCTATTAAGAGAATTTGAGACAGTTCTGCTTGTGAAAATGCAATCCAGAAGGTGTTATTCATATAAGCAAGGACTGAACAATATGTTTCAAGTTTGTTGAAGTTTTTATCTTTAAGGTTGGTAATCCAAGTAGCTTATATAGAATGGCATTTAAATTGTGAATGAATTAAGGTTATAAGAAGATCATAGTAGATTCTTCAAAGAAGTAAAGTGATAGTTTCATTCTGATCAATGTCATTGTAAACTGGATATAATAAGGTAAGGCCAAGATTGGTAATAACTTAATTATGTCTATTTGTAAACAGATCTATTATTATGTTTATAGGTTTTAGAAATAAAGCAAGTTGTGAAAGTGATTGTTCAAGAAGAGTAAAATTGACAGAGTTATATGCTTTGCTTATGTTTTGGGATAAGAACCAAATATTTTTGTGGCTGCAGAATGCATTCTCAATAAGATTATTAAGAATATGAATAGAGATAAATGTACTATTGCCTGAAAGAGCAATATAATTGTAAGAAGAAAGGATAGTGTGTTGTATAAATGCAAAGTTAAGTCTGTTTATAATAATTTTTGTATAAAGTTTCAAATATGTTCAATGAGGCTAATAGGTCTTATTAGATTAAGGTTTTCATCAAAAGTGTTGCACTTAGAAATAGAGTAGATTCTGCTATATTTTCATTGTTTGGGAATTTGGCCAGAGTTGAAGCAGTAATTAAATAAAGCAGTAATAGATTAAATGCATATGAAACTGACATGTTTAATCATTTCATAACTTATGCCTGTAGAACCACAGGCTTTGCTATTTGGAAGTTAGGCTATTGTGTTGAGTACTTTTTTTGTTGTAATAGCTTCAATAAATAAAGTGTACTAAATTAGGTTGATGTGTAGTTGTGGTTGATAGTATTGTTGCCAGAAGTTTTAATAGAGGTTATAGTTAATTTGTTTGTATTTTGTCCAGTTTTCAAAGTGTTTTTGGATATGTTGCTTAATAGTATTTGGTTTAGTAATGAGTTGATTTGGTAGTTTAATATTAGAAAAATGAATAGGTTATAGTAGTGATTAAGAATTCTATTAATAGTCTGTTTAGAATGTAAAACAAGAGATTTATATCTTGTTTCAAAGACATTTTGTATTTGTTAATAAAAAGAAGTGAATTTTTCATGTTGCATGTGCGATATAGCTGTTTTCAGATATTACAAGCATTTGTAATTTATTCTTTAATATGATTAGATAAGAGAATAAGTTAAAGGTTACAGTATCTTAAAGATTGTTTGATTGAATATGATGGTTAATAAAAGAAATATTAGTTAATAACTTGTTAGTTTTAGTAATTTTAATTAAGTGACTAAGTTTTTTAAATAATAAGTATAGTAGAGTGCTATATGAGGTATATTTATGATTATAGCTTTGTTTGCAACTAATTTTGTTTAGTATTGATTGTATTGTAGCATTAATAAAAAAGTGTTCAATTTTGTGCCAAGCTGTTTAAAAGAATTCATCTGAAAAAAGTGTTGTGAAGGTTAAGATTTGATATAAGAAGGTTAGTGAACTTTGTTCATTTATCAGAATCCATTACCTTGTAGCTAAAGATTCTACAATTTATTTTAGTATAATGTTTTGAAGGTTTGCTAAATGCATTAGGAAATGTCCTAAAAATAAGAGAATTAAGTAATTACTAAGAGTATTGTGTTGCTTGAGTTAAGATTATATAAAAGGAGGAATTGAATAATGAATTAGTCAGTCCAGATATAGTCTATATAACTACTACTAGAGTTATTAGACCAAGTATAATGTGTATTGTTAAAATATGCTCTGATATTATACATATTGGAGTTATTAAGAAATTTATGAGTTTAAATTTGCTTGAAATATTGTGGATAAAGATTTGTATATTAAAATCTTCTAAAACAATAGGGTGAAGGTTTAAGTGACTTGCTTGTTAAATTTAATTAATAACAGTATTTTGTGTTTTATTATGGTTTACAAAGTCTGTAGATAAAAGATATACTAAAATTATATAAAACTTAATATAGTTTTTAAAAAAGAGATCTAAAGCAATAGCTCTTTCTAGATGTATTATATAGCTATGCATATAGGGTCTAAGGTAATTGCAAATTATAATAGCTATTCTCTTAGCTGAGGTTTTAAAGTTGGACTAGTAGTAAGTGAAGGTGTTGTTGTTACAAAAAAATAAGTATGTTTTGTTTAATAATTTGGTTTCTGTACTGCTAGCAACAAAGATATTATTCTGTAAACAATAGTTCTGCCAGGTTTCTCTTTTAGTAATAGTGTTGAATGTTCTAATATTATAAGTTGTAATAGTAAGGTTGAGATCATAAGTTTGGTCTAGATTAGGAGTTGATTGGGAAGGTAATATTAATGAATTGTAAGATAGTTGTAATAATTAGTTAGAAGTAGAAAGAGGTAAAAATATTTATTCTTATTGATTTACAAATTATAAAAAATATTTAAATTATATAGTTTTTAATTTATAACTTTTTTTTTTTTAACTTTGGCAGGTTTACCAATAATCTTTATTAAATCTTATGTCTTTATACTAAAACATTTTTTAGACTTAATATACAGAGTTGACATCTTTTATGAGCACTTACAAGCAATTTGTTTGCACTAATGTCTAAATTTTTAAAAAAAAAAGAATCTAAAAGTGCATTTAACCACTGCTATATAATAAGATATTACTAATCTAATAAAATCTTCTTGTAAAAAAGTAAAGAAAACAAAAATTTTTATAAAAAAGAATACAAAAAAAAATACAGAGATAGAGGTAAATAATAAAAGATATAATACAAAAAAATAAAAAAGTGAAGAAAAGAAGCAAAAAAAAGAAATAATATATGCAACTCTCACTACATAACTATTGGATAATCATAATTATAAACCTGTGTTAGGCAATTTATAACATTTTTTATATGCAAACTATTTTTTGTTTATTAAATAAAAAAATTCTTTATATTATTTTATATATAAAATAATTTTTATTAAAATAATTTATAAATTTTTTTTTAATATTAAGATGAGGCCATGTTTTTATCTTTATTAAAACTCAAATAAACTTTTTATAAGTAAAATATATAAAAAAAAATTATATTTGAATTCTATATCTATAAGATATTAAGATTAGAGAGTTAGACAAGTTATCTTTAATTTAAAGCTATTATAGTAACCAAGACTCATCTAGATTTTAGAATTTGTAATTGTAATAAGAGGGTTTATTTGGTATTTGATCTATTTAGAGTACTATATTTCAATTTTAGAACTAGCAATTAAGTGTAATGCATATTGATTTAGTAAATTTTGAGAAATATGAGATGTTGAAATTGGTTAAGATTGTCTGCTAGGTTGAGGTCTAGAAACACAATATGGTATCTAGATTTTGATATAAATTTGTTGGTTAAGATGAAGCAGAAATTTAATTAAAAGTATAATAGCAGTTTTAGTGAATAGAGTAATAATTTTGATTAAATTGATTAATTTATAAGAGATTAGACCAGACAGTGTTAATATTAAAAAAGATAAATTTGATATGTTATAAATTTGCATACAATTAAGATTTTTAATTTAGTTATGCAGATCAGATACAGTTTATAATAATGTATTAAAAATAGATGTATTAAGAGTATGTTTAAATAAGTTATTAATAAAATATATAAAAATAAGTAAATAATTTAGTAAAGTGAAGTACTGATTTAGTTATATTGATAACAGTTAGAAAATTGTTTATAGTTACATTTATATAAATTATATAAAGTTGAAATATTTGAAAATTATAAAAGTAGTTTGTTATTGTTAATATAGAACCAGGTAGCAGAATAATTTATAAATAAGTACTTATAAATATAAAAAATATAATAATTTTTTATATAAAATTTACTTATATAACAAGTTTATAAAATTAATAATTAATATATTTTAAATAAAATAAATATAAAATATATATTAAAAGATTTATTTTATATATATAAATATAAATAAAATTTTTAATTTTGAAAAAATTTTATTATTACTAACTTATTTATATATATGAATTATTAATTTTACTATATAAAATTGCTAATTTTTAAAAGGTATAGTGACTTAGTAAAGTGAATAGGTTGTCAACTTCCAAGTAGCAGGTCTAGAGTTCAAATCCTAATAATGACAAAAAAAAAATTTGTAACCCTTTTTATATTAGGGTTAACTGTCTTTTATGATTAGTTGAGATTAGATACCTATAACTTATATCATACCAGCATGACCAGAAGGTCTAGACACTTATACAACATTGTATAAAGGAAAAAAACTAATACTAAGTAGTGTGAACTCAAGATAAGTTTTTAGACTATGTAAATTATAGGAACCAAATAGGAAGCTAAAAGCCTACTTGGAAGACTTAAGTAGAAAGGTAACCCAAACTTTCAATATGCTACTATAAAGATAAGACTTATGAAATAGAGCTAGAACTTGTAAAACTAGGCAAATATAATAGTTTTCAAGGTAGGACTGAATGAACTAATCAGGCTACTGGAATTTCTAAATTTCAGAAATAAAAGATACATGCCAGCAAATATATAAACCAAAGGTGTATAGTTACAATCTATTTTTCTAAGCTATCTAGAATAGCAGCTTGATAAAACTTGAATTAAATATCAAAGTAGTAAGAATATATTGTGAAGTTAGTATCAGGGTTGGGGTGAACTCTACAAAGGCATAGTAGTTCAATAATACATCTTAACTGCCAGTGTTGGTCTTGATCATAGTGATACCAGATCAACTGTAAGAATAGAATACAGAAGATTCTGAAAGGTTTAGTACAAGGTCAAAGGTTTCAAAGAATTGCTTTAAAGACTTAGTGGCTATGATATGTTTTTACTAGCATTGGCTAGAGTCATTGGTAGGCAAAGGTAAGTGAATAAATATAGAAACTAAAATATTTAAATAGGGAACTTGCAAGCAGGTTTCAGATATAGCAACTAGTATAGAACCTTTAAGTGAATTACTTAAATTAGACAATAACTAAAATTATATGATAGCTAGTTATACACTCTTTTCATGATTGCCTTCTGTAGTTGTAATACAACCATTAGCCAAATATACTATTAATAAAATCTTGGGTCACAAGTACTTATCTTAATATTTAAAAAAAAATAATTATCAATTTTTTTATATAATACACTAATTTAAATAGTTAATTTTCTTTTTATTAAAAATTTTTTATACAATAATCATCATTAAAATTTTACTAATTTATACACTAAGATTACAGTACTTGTATAGTAATACAAAAAATACTTAATTGTAATTAATTAATTTAAAAATATGTTAAAAAATTTTATTTTTTTTATTTTTTTAAAAAAAAATTAACCAACTTTGAGATTTTTTAAATAATATATAAATCTTCAAATATCAAATATATTTATTTAATTGTAAGTTAATATATAAAATTTTATATAACTATATTTTAATTCAAATATATCAAGTTGGTGTATTACACTTAATAAGACAACTAGGAATTAAATAAAATTTTATAATGTTACTAAGTTTGAAAATTATGATGTTCTTCAAAAATATTAAGAATTACAAGAATTCTTGAAATTTTAAAAATTCTCAAAATTCATATTATGTCTATACATGTCTGTACATATTTGTATAATAATATAAAACTACATTATAAAAAGGATCAGCAAAAATTATTGCATACGTATAATACTTACAGTTACTGCGTAACATGCAAGCCGACCAAAATTATACTAGCTAGTTAGAATTATGCTAGCTAACCTGAATTTTAAAAGTCACATTGCGCAGTTTTTCAAAAAATTCTGCTACATATAGTACATAGTGTTCTGTATATATAGCACATCACTACACATACACAGTAATAGAATAACCGATATATTTACTAAATGCAATACCGATACTCTTCACGTCTTGCGCAGCTATTGTATTGGTATTAAATTTGAACATCGAAATCTATTACCGTTACGACCAACATTAAAAAACCAATTTTTAGAATACCGTTGAAGAAATTTCGTGAAATAGGAATTATTTGATAACTAACTTGTGGTACGCTTTTAATTTAGCTTAGAAAATAGAGGGGCAAGGCTTAATAAAATTTAGAGTAATTGGACAAAAATAGGTCAAAAAACATTTTAGCGTTCAAATTTGAACGCTAGACGGTTTAAGGAATAATATTACATGATTACGTAATACAGATAGAATATAATAGAATATAGTCATTGATACAATGTACTTTTATGCAAATAGAACACTTTATTGTAATAATATAATTATATAACAAAATATATAGTAATCGTTAGCTAAGTATGTAATCATAAAAGAGCTGATAGTACTATAAAAGGATCGAAGCGATTCTATGTAGAAAGAGAGGTTCTATAAATATCATAGGCAGAAGTTTCTCTGATTGGCTAATAAATTCAATTTAATTTTACATTATTTATACAGTTTAGAGTACTTTTCAAAAAAACGAAAAACCAACAATAATAAAGTAAAAAAAATCATATAGAATGTTTCATTAGAGGTGTAGGACTCCATAGTCAAAAATAAGATCTAATTCTCGTTCATTTAAAAAAATTAGCTTAGTTGATTTTATCGGGTTTTGAGAGGTTATTACTATACTAACTTTTTTAAACGGACGAGAATTAGATCTTATTTTTGGCTATGAAGTCCTACACCTCTAATGAAATCTTCTGTATGGTTTTTTTTACTTTATTATGGTTGGTTTTTGTTTTTTTAAAAAGTACTCTAAACTGTATAAATAATGTAAAATTTAATTGAATTTATTAGCCAATCAGACAAACTTCTGCCTATGACTATAAATAGCCTTATTGAATAATAAAGATCGTATTTACTCACAAATAATATAAATACCCTATTTAACTATAGGAAGCTGATGTACCATTAATCTTAAGTAACAACCGTTACAGTAGTGTGATATTATTACAGTAGCCAGGATTTTATTTACGTTCTACGGAACTTAAAAATAAAAATGACAATAAAGCACTTAGAAAAACTTTCGACCGATTACCTTGAGCTTCTTGATGATAAAGAAGATTTTAACGTAATCTTTAATGTCGGAGAATCGCCAAATACAAAGATATTCCGAGCACATTCGAATATTTTAAAATATAGATCATTATATTTTCGTAATAAATTGGCAAATGTTAACAAAAATACAGATAATATCAAAATAATTAATTTAAACCATATTTCTATTCAACAATTTGAAATTATTATCAAGTAAGTTACTACTTATATATGTATATGTTTTTAATAATATATGAGAAACGAAACTGATCTTAAAATCAATATACAAATAATAGATATATTTACGGAGGGGTGGTTTCATTGGAAAATCAAGCAGCATTATTAATTTTTGAGCTTATGTTTATTGCTTCAGAGCTTCTTTTAAAAGAATTAGCTAAAGATTTTGAAAATTATTTAATTGAAATAGAAGCTAGTTGGCTTCGCTTACATTTTACACGTGCTTATCAAAGAAGCTTTCAAAACAATCAACTTCAAAATTTGCAAAAATGGTGTAATGATTTTTTAGTAAAGTATCCAAATAAGATTTTTGACTCAGAAGATTTTACATCACTTAAAGAAAATGCTTTAGTCTCTCTTATTAGACGAAATGATTTACAAATGGAAGAAATAAAAATTTGGAATTATATCATTAAATGGGGAATCGCACAAAATCCAGATTTATTATCTGGTGAACTTGAAAATTGGACTGGTGAAAAGTTTCTAGCTTTAAAAAATATATTAAAGAATTGTTTGCCTCATATCCGTTATTTCCAAATATCCGGAGATGATATTGTTGAAAGTATAGAACTATATCAAGCAATCTTAGAAAAAGATCTTTGGAAAGACATGCTAAAACGAATCGCAAACCCAAATCGACAAATATCATCAATAGTTCTTCCACCTCGAGTAATTTTGACACCAAAATTACCAACACGTATAGCAGATATGACAGAACCATTTTCAACAGTTATCACAGAAGAACATGCAGCAGAAATTGCGTCATGGGTTGATAAGAAAGCTGAAACATATTCAATAGAAAATAACCCGTATGAGTTTAAATTACTTTGTCGTGGAACCAGAGATGGCTTTACTTCTCAATCATTTTGGGAAAAATGTGATAAGCAAGCAAATACTATTGTGCTAATGAAAGTTAAAAACTCCGATGAAATTCTTGGTGGTTATAATCCGCTAACATGGGATCAATCAATTGGTAGATTGTTTGTTAAGTATGTAAATTGCAATGATAGCTTTATTTTTTCATTGAAAAATGGAACTATGAGTTCCTCTATTTTAAGTCGTGTAGAAAACCCACAATATGCAATTTATTGTCATCATGATTATGGTCCATGTTTTGGTAATGAACTTGTCATGTGTAATAATTTTAATCAAGATAATGTATATGATTATTTACATATTCTAGATAACAATACGGGATGTGGTTATCAACATAATGATTATGAAAAGGCAATTAGAAATGCAAATGCAAATGATTATTTTTCAGTAACAGAATACGAAATAATCCAAATACAAAGAAAATAAATGCAAAGAAAATAAAGTAGAAATAAAGTTAAATGTAATCAAACTTTGGAAATTAGTTTGAGTTTTTTTAATTAATGACGTATAAACAGGTTATAGGGACTTCTATTAAAAATAGAATGGAATAGCCAGTCAAATATCGTCATTTATCATGTGTAGTCTTCGGAAACTGAAAATTTTATTAAAATTTGAATTTCGATTGTCTAAAAAGATTTTAGAATAACATGGAATAATTGATTCTCTCGTGATAAATTTTATGATTTGATAGTAAGTATTCCCCGCCCTTCATACGGTTCATATAAAAGTGATCATACTCAGAAATATGATTACTTTTGATTGATCTTATAAAAATTCTCTATCTATGATTTCTATGATTTATTACTTTCATCCTTTACAGCTACATTGATTTTCATCACACGCGTTTTTTGTTACCTGCTTTTAAAGAGGGTTGCATAATAGATACCTCTCGAACGCTTATGATCGTTGAAGAAATACTGTTAACTCTATAACGAACTTACTATGTTTCCTTAAGAATCCATTGCACTTTTTCTATTTAATTATTGTAAAATTTCAATATTATGAATTCGCTGTATCCAGCGTTATATATAGGAAGGTTCGATACATCCGAGCTCATTATAAGAAGGTTCGATGTATCCAGAGTCAATTGTACTATCTAATTCTGGAAACTTATTTCATCAGAAGCCTTTATTAGTGCTATTCTCCTGAACTTTGAGAATCTTGTTGATCAGGCAATATTAGTTTGTGTTATTTTATACATTTTATTTGGTGAATATTAGTTTTGGAATAATTATTTTAAATGTACTGAAATGAAGTGTATGGTTATGAGCATGTATGTTATGTACAAATCTTTAAATTTAAGATATAAGTGTGCCAGTTTAGGAGATACATAAGGTTTTATGCTTATAAATTCGTAAAACTGTGAAATAACTATAAATTTAGCATCGCCACCCGACTATGTGATCTAATTAAAAAAATTGGTTAGGGTTAGGGTTCCACCAGTAGGTTAGTGTTTGGTTTAAGAGCTATCGTTATAGTAAAATTTTACGAGGAAAATTTTTGTTAGTACGTAGAAGGTATATTAATAGGAAAATTTTAAGCTACAGACGCTTTTTTATTACTAATATCATGAAATATGATTGGCCAGCAAAATTAATTAGGGTGGTGATTTAACCTCTATTCGAAATAACGCACAGGGGTGTAACTTTGATAATGGCCCGTATTAAGCCTAGTTTAGGCTAAAATTCGAAATTACACCCTTCCGCGTTATTTCATGGGTTTACGGTGTATATTTAATGCATGACATTAAGGCGCATTTGCAAATGCCCCTAAATTTGAAAATTTTGATTACTAATGTGTAAAAATAGATTTTACAGAGATAATCAACATCCTTCAAGTTATGATGCGTTATTTTCATAAAGTCCTAGGTCTAATAAGATGAGTCGAGTGGGGAAAATGTGTTAGACTCGTTATTGGTACTGATTAGGGGTTCAAAAACCTTTTCAGGATTTAATATTGATTAATTAATATATAATTTAGTAACTAAAATCTAAATTTGAAGACCAAATGATTGATTTGGTGATCTAATGCATCATAATGATTGCTTACAGATATCAATTAAACTAATAAAAATATCTAATGTGTGTACATTAAATTGGTTGAAGTTGAAATAAAAGTTTATAATTCTTATTTTATAAACTTTAAGATATTCAGTTCTTGGTACAAATATAATAAATTTTAATTTATATTTAAATGAGTTAGGTTTGATATTGTATCTAGATATTGAAATTTTAACTTAAATAATATTAGATAAAATTTAAATTTTTTTTTTTAAATATTAAGTTGAGTACTTGCAACTCAGAATTTTATTGATAGTATATTCAGCTAATGGTTGCATTACAATCACTAGAGGCAATTATGAAAAGAGTGTACAACTAGTCATTTATACAATTTTAGTCATTGTTAATTTAAGTAGTCCATTCAAAAGTTCTACACTAGCTGATATACCTAGAACCTGCTAGTAAGTTCTCTATTTAAATACTTTAGTTCCTGTATTCACTTATCTACCTACACTTACCAAGATGTTTTAGTCAATACTAATGCAAATATATTATAGTCACTAAGTCTTTAAAGTAATTTACTTATATGAAGAATCTTTGACTGTGTATTAAACCTTCTGAAATCTTTTGTATCCTATTTTTACAACTGATCCAGTATTACTATAGTTAAGATCAATACTTGCAATCAGAGTATATTATTAAACTACTATGTCTTTGTAGAGTTTACCCCAACCTCAGTACTGACTTTACAATATATCTTTACTGCTTTGGTATTTATTCAAGTTCTATTAAGTTTCCAAACCTGATAGTCTAAAAAAGCAGATTGTAATTATACACTTCTGATTTACATATTCTCTAATATATAATATTTTTCTTCAGACAAATTCTAGCAGCCTGTTAGTTCTATTCAGCTCTTTCTCAAAGGCCAGCTTTTTGTTTGATTTTATAAATTCTAGTTTTGTTTTATAGGTCTAGTCTTTATAATAATACTATTGAAAATTCAAGTTATTTTTTTATTTGGGTCTTCCAAATGGATTTCTGTCTTTTACCTGATTGTTATGATTTATATGATCTAAGGACTTATTATAGATTTATATTACTCAGTATCAGTTTGTATTTCTTTATACAACATTATATAAATACCTAAACCTTTTAGTTATGCTGATATAAAACAGATTATAGGTATTTAATTCTAACTAATTATAAAAAACAGTTAACTGTAATATAGAAAAAATTGCAAATTTTTACTATTACTAGGATTTGAACTCTAGACCTGCCATTTGGAGGTTGACAACCTATTTACTTCACTATATTACTACATCTTTTTAATAAAATTTAATTAAATACTGTAGATTGATATTATATAATTAAAATAACAATTTTAATAAAAATTTAATAACAAATACAAAAATAAAAAATTAATATTTTTAATAAAGAGTGTGGTAACTTAGTGAAGTGAATAACTTGTCAACTTCTAAATAGTAGGTTGTGAGTTCAAAACCCACCAATGGTGAAAATTTAAATAATCATTTATGTAATACATAGATAATAATATGGCAATAATATTCTGTTGATAAGTTGGAATAAGATACCTGTAACTATGATCATATCAGCATGACTGGCAGGTTATGAGGCTTTTGTATAACCTTAAATACATAGAGGAATGCAAACTGGTACTGAGTACTACAAACCTAAGATAAGTTCTTGTAGTTATATAAATCTATAAAATTGGGAAATTGGAGCCTACTTGAAAAAACCTGAATAGAGAAGTAATATAGATTTTCAACAGTACTACTGTAAAGGTTAGACCTAGGAAACAGATATCAATATAAAGGAGCTAAATGAACAAGAACCTCAGATGCAGAATATTATTAACCCAGTTACTGGAACCAAACTAGAGGAAAAGAATATTAGGTCAGCTTGATATACCAAAAACAGATCATAGTTCTTCTGAACTATCTGGATTAGGATTCTGAAGATAAAGCAAAGGTATACTATAAGTACTAAGAATATGTTATAAAGTAGATACTAGAATCTGTGTAAACTTTACAAGAGCTAGCTTTTTTAATGTTCTGTAGAGTAGGTAGATAGTTAACAAGAAAGTACTCCAGAACCTTACAGTTAAATGACATACTCTAAAATGTATAACAGCTTAACAGATGTTCAAAAGAATAAGGCTAAATGTTGAGTTAAATAGCACTTAGATGTATAGAAACTAGGTGCTACTCATTTGTATGCAGTATAAGAATCAGAGTGTTTAAATAGGTACCCTCCTAGTAGGGTACAGGTATGACAGTTAATGTAGAACTCTCAGGCAGACTACTTAAAATAGGTAACTAAAAGTTACATATATGACTAGTTGCACATTTATCTTGTACAAGTCATATGTAATGCATTGACTAAAAACACAATAAAGGTAGTAGCTACTGATAATATTGGTCTGAACAAAAAAAAAAAACATATTTCTAATAAAAAAAAATTTATTAGTTTTAAATAATATTTTTTTAAAAAAAATTTAATCTAATTATTAAGTTAAACTTATTATAATTCTGAATTTATAATTGTTTTCTTAATATAACAAAATATTATTTCTTTTTTAGTTATACTTTAGCTAAGATTTCTAATTTAATATATACTAGAAAAATAAAAACTGTTATAAGTTTAAAGCAAAATTATATAAAATTTATTGTATTATATAAATATTCAAATAAAAATAAACAGAAAATTCAAAGTATGTTTTTGATCTTATTATTATGAATGCATTAATAATAATACTTTTTATATATTAAAAATATAACTTTTGTATTACTTTGTATAGAAATTAAACAATTTCAGAGCTTAGGATTGATTTTTTGTTCATGTAACTTCTGATTCATAATCTACATTGTGCATACATTTTGATTCTTAATTTTTTTATTTTTTTGGTATTAAGGTGAAGCCTTGCTCATATCTTTATTAGTAATTTTAGTTGTACATATTAATATACTATATATTAAAGGTTAATAAAAAGTTAATTTATATACTGTTACTATCTTAAACTATTTGTTTACTGCTATATAGTAAAGTAAACTACTATATTTTTATTTTATATATATTTGTAATAGTCAATTATTATATCAGATAATCTTGTTACTTGATTGTATTGTATTAAAAAGATTGCAACCTTGTAACACTATTAAATTAGAACTATAGTAAATTGTTTTAAACTTTAACTAAAAATTTCTCAATAACTATTTAAACAAATTTGATAAATATTGTTTATTTTATTTTTATAAATCTGTAAAGTTAAAATAAAAAAAAATTATATAATTTGCTTATAAAGAATTAAAACACTATTAAAAATAAGAAACAGTATTTTAAAATTATATATAAACTTAATAATAATTTTTTTTATATTTAATTTTATAAAAAATTGTATTAAATAAACTAATTTTAATTATTAAATAAAAATTATAAAGTAGGTTTTCTGATTCTAATAATAATAAAATTATTAAACTTAGTTAAAAGTTCATTAAAATATAAATTTTTAAAGATTAGAATATAAAATTATATAATAAAATTAACTTATAAGTTTATGTAAATTAACCAATCAAATTCTTTGTTTTTGTACTATCTAAGCAAATTTTAATCTACTTAATTGTTAAGTAAACTTTATCATATATACAAGTATTTTTTTTAAAATAATACAATAGTAATATAAAATTTTTTTATTAATTAATTAAAAAATAAAAAAATTTTATTAATAATATATATCAATTTTAAGCAAAAATTTTAATATACCATACAACACTATATAAAAATAATCTACGTGCCCCTACTATTAAATTAGAACAGTAATGAAGATATCTTGACCACTGCCTAAGCAAATTAGACAAATTTTTTTATTTTAATTCTACAGACCTGTAGAATTCAAGTAAAAAAAGGTTCATTGAACTTAGATAATTGTCGAGGCACCTTGAAAACATTAGTGTATTAAAATTCACGATTTGATTGGCTGAGCTAGTAAATTAGCTTTATCAATTAGATTTTTAAAAAAACTACTGTATAATTTTTTATACTAAGTCTAGTATCTTTATAACAAGTATAATTTTAATAATAATGACAAACTATTAAATATTAAATCAAACTTTATAACAGATTATTTAGGTTTTATTTTTTTTAATATTGGATACTAATACGACCGGCAACCTTAACATCAATACTAGAATTAGCATGGAAAATCGTATTTTAAAATTGGAAATTCTAATATTCATTTTATTCGCATTGATTAGTCTGAACATAAAAGTTATTCACATTTAAATTCATGAATCGCACAAATAACGTGTAATACAAATGATGAATGGTGTGAAGCATGATCGATCACTTATCGACTGACTACAAACAAGTCAAAAATCATTCCCGAATTGGTCATAATCTCTACCAGTTAACGACACTGATGTTCTTTATTTTTTCTCATTTTCACTGTCTTTGCCATCATTCTCCTTTCGATTATTGTTATTTCCTGAAAATCCCTGCTGAAGAACATTCTGAATTCTTGGATCATGGGTATCTACTCCCGGTAGGGATTGCAGCACCGAATTCATAACTTCATCCGATACGACAATCTAAGAAAAAAATATTAGTATTCAATCATTAATGAGACTTTTCATAATCAACAAAAAGTAAAAATATTATACCCCATCACCACTTTGCATTGACATTTCAATGGCACGGGCCATTTGCTCTTCTTCAGTTAGCTCTTCCATTTGAATATCCCCATCCTATTAATAATAGGATAATATTAATCACAGTAACTATAGCTTTACAATTGAACTAAAATCTATACATGCATTTTCTGAAGCCGATGGTTGTGCCAAAGAATCTTCATTTCTGTTTGATGAATCGCCACTCGTAATTGGTTGATCAACAGCCATTGTTGTTGACTCTGCCTCTTGATTGGCAACCCCAGCAGTAGTATTTTTTGATTTTGCAGCTTCAGCTTCTTGTCGTACCTTTTCTTCCTCTTGCCGTTGCTTTTCTTCTTCAAGCGAAATGCGTAATGCCTATGGACAAGCGACAAAAGTACATGGATTATGATACATTAAATAATTTTAAAAATATGATTGATAAATAATAGATTCAATAAAATAAAGATATACCATCGCCAATTCGGGATCGAGATTTGGATCGACGCCGAATTCATAACTACCACCACTACCAACAGTAAATCCAGCAGGAACGCCACCATCTTCACCTGCTATTATTGGGGATAATATCAAAATATCACTAAGAATATGCGGACCAGGAGGGACCGTGACAAGATGACTAAAATATAAACATAAGTCAGTAACAATGCCATAATGAACACACGCATAATTAATACGTGCCTATTATCACCACTTTTGACCGCACTCACAAAGGCATCTAATTTAGCAGTATTTTCGGCTTCTTCCCCGAAATTGATGATATCTACAGCAATATTGTTCTTTTTTGTCCTTTTAGCTAACTTTACTAAAGTATTTTTGTCAGTATCAATCGGACTGCCCACAAATACTATGATTCGTTGTCTTTGATTTTTATTTTGTCTATGCTTAAGTGCAAGCTGTATTTAAATAAAATTAATAACGAAATTTAAAAAAATCACAAAACGTTACCTAAGTAATAGCTAATAAAGGTACCTGAGCAATTTGAATACCAGTTGTAAAATTAATTTTACCTCCAATTTGTGTTTTATGCAGTGCGGTCAGTATTTTGCCATGGTCTGAGGTTAAGGTAACAAGGACTTCGGGGCTAAAGAGAAATAAGTATAAGTAGAATCAGCAATTTACCGCAACCAAACACTTTCAACAGGAGCCATACCTTTTGCCGGCCATAGTTAGCATTCCAACAGTATTTTCTGGATTTTGTTGTGTTTTCGAGCTAAATACGAGATTAACAGCATCCTTTTGTGCCTCTAAACGAGTAGGCGTGTAATCACCATTACGCATCCATTCAGAGTTGTCCAAACTGTATTTAATTATAATAAGTATACTAATAAAAATCATTAGAAAACAGGTTAAAGAATACACACACTATCATAGTAGCTTCGAGAACCATTTTGAAAGAATTAAATTTGTTTTCTAAACTGTGTACGTACTTACGTACAGTACGTATGTGTTTGTATGATTTCATTGGTTGAACAGAAAATTTTTGATTGGCTAGAATCAAAGATCGACTTCACGGTACTTCTGTTACGATTGATAATTTCGATCTTCACTTTGACACTTTTAAATCGAATATAACAAGATTTCTTTTATAGTATGTGCGAGTGAGTTCTTATTATGGGGGTTTTTTTCGTGACCTTCTTTGGTCATTGACTTTATTAATGTTTTCTTGGAGTGAGGCGTTTACACATTCAGAACAAAACAATTAGTGTTGGTAAAAAACTTTTCAATCGATTAAGGGTAGAGTACATGTAGATCATTTGTTATATGATTTTGGTGTACAAAAAAAGTTTATAACCAAAATTTATAAAATTTAAATAGTATATAGATTAAATCTGTATCTTTATATATATATATATATTTGTTTTTTCGATATTAAGGTGACCTCTTTGGTTTTGACTTTTTATTAATACTTATATTGGGTACATGTTTTATATAGATGTATTCATATTGAACTATCAAACAAGTGTACAACTGATTACATATGTAACTTTTCTATATTACCTATTTAAGAAGTCCATTTGGAGGTTCCTTACCAGTTGTTATACCTAACATCCTTGCTTAGATATTTCATTTAAACCTTCTGATCTGATCCTAGTATTAATTTTATTAGATTACAAACTCAGATTTATTTGTTTTTAACTATAGGATTATAATCTTTAGACTATTTTTATTCTTGAAATAAACTTACCAGAGTGTATTGTATTCCTTTTTACTACTAATCTGATTTAACACTATGGTTGAGATCAATACTTGTAATCAAGATTATTTATTAAACTATTATTACTCTTATAAAGTTTATTCAAACCCTAATACTTATCTTTTTAACTTCTTCTTTATCATTTCTTATTAGTTGCAACTTGGAATTAATAACAGATTCCTCAGACTTTCAATTCAGATAATTCAGTATAGTATACTTATATATCTTTTTCTTTTAGTAATTCTGGTAGTCTGGTTGGTCATATGCTCTTTTATATATCTTGTTATCTAGTTTATTTAACAGTTTCTATAAAGGTGTTTTATGAACTTCTATTGATCCAATAATATCATTAAAAGTTTGTACTATTTTTTTACTTAGGATTTCTAAATAGGTTTCTGTTTTTTCAGTTTCTTTGTCTTTTACATTTGGTAATCTTATTATAGATTTATATTGAAGTTTTATATAATATCTGTTTTCATATTTCTCTATATACATGTAACATTACATTTCATATAAATATTCTAAGGTTCCAATATCAGGTAGGATTTAACTTGGTGTATTTAAGATTACAGATACTCAAAACCTAACTAATCAGCAAGAGATAATTATCATAACACAGATATAATTTCCAAAATTTATTATTTATAAAAATTAAACCTTAGATCTATCACTTGAGAGTTGATAACTTATTTATTTCATTAGGTCACCACATCCTTGTATCTTTATATTTGTAAAGTTTTAATATCTATATTATTGTCTAGAGCATAGTAAAGAACTTATATTTTAGATATTTAGCTAACTTTTATTTGTCTGTTCACTTACATGACTATATAATATCACATGACACATACTAGATGTCTAAGCTAAATTTTGTCTGTCTGTTTATTCATATAATCATATCTTATTATGTGATATATACTAAATGTCTAAGCTAAATTTTGTTTATCTGTTTGTTTATGTGATTATGTCATATTATATAATACATACTAGTTAAATTTTGTTCATATGATTAGTTATAAAAATAATTAGCCAATTTTTTTAATTTATTTTAAATTTATAATAGTATCTGTTTTTTTAGTTTAAAAAATATTTATTTTTAGATAAGTTCTTAGGCTGTATAAATCAAGAGAACCAGTAGAAAGATGGAAGCCCATTTGGAAGACCTGAGTAGAGAGGTAACTCAAACTTTCGATGGTGCTACTGTAAAGACTAGACTTATAAAATGGAGCTAGAACTTGTGAAACTAGGCAAATGTGCTGATCTTTGAGGAGGAACCGGATGAACCAACCAAGCCACTGGAATTTCCGAGTTCTAGAGAAAAAGAGTACATGCCAGCAAACATGTGAATCAGAGGTGTATAGTTTTGATCTACCTTTCTGGACTATCTGGAATGGCAGCTTGGTGGAACTTGAATTGAATACTAAAGTAGTAAGGATATGTTGTAAAGTTAGTACCAGAATTGGGGTAAACTCTATAAGAGCATAGCGGTTCAATAGTACACCCTGACTGCAAGTATTGGTCTTAGCCATAGCGATACCAGGTCAGCTATAAGAATGGGATACAGAAGATTCTGGAAGGTTTAATACAAGGTCAAAGGTTCCTCATATGAGTGAACCATTTTAAAAACTTAGTGATTATAGCATATTTGAACCAGTATTGACCAGAGCATCTTGGTAGGTGTAGGTAAATGGGTGGATATAAGAACAGAATAGTTAAATAGGAAATCTACAAGCAGGTTCCAGGTATGGCAGCTAGTATAGAACCTTCGAGCAAACTACTTAAATTAGACAATGACTAAAATTATATGAGTAGCTAGTTGTATACTCTTTCTATGGTTGCCCTCTGTAGTTGTAAAGCAACCATTAGCTAAATGTACTATCAATAAAATCCTGGATCGCAAATACTTATCTTAATATTTAAAAAAAAAAAAAAATTTATTTTTATATATTATAAAGTTTTCTAAAATAAATTAAAATTTTTTAAAATAATACAAAATATTCAATTTTGATTAGATAATTTTTTTTTTTTTAATATTAAAGATGAATACTTGCAATTCAGGCTTTTATTAATAGTATATTTCAATTTTGTGACTGTATTATAACAATCACAAAAGGCAATTATAAGAAGAGTATACAACTAGTCATTCATATAACTTTAGTCATTATCTAATTTAAGTAGTTTATCTAAAGGTTTTATACTAGCTGTTATGCCTAGAACTCACTTATAAATCCTTTATTTAAACACTTTGGTTTCTGTATTGACTCACTTATCTATTTTACTAATTGCTTTAGTTTTCATCAATATATATATTAGATTTTTAAAGCAATTTACTTATATAAGGAACCTTTAATCTTGTATTAAACTCATTAGAGCCTTCTGTTATCCAATTTTTAACTAACTTAGTATTGCTATAGTTGAGACTAATGTTTGCAATTAAAGTAATTCTTAAACTACTACATCTTTGTAGAGTTTATACAATTTCAGTATTCTTTTTTACAACCTTATCAGTACCTTATATGTTTTTATAAGTTCTTTTATATTACCAATTTAGTTAGCTCTATATGATACAACTTTATATCTGGTTCAACCAGTAGCCAGGTTGGTGAATCTCTTTACCTAGAGTTCTTGCCTATATAGGTTATCTGCTTCAGATTTTTGTCTCTAGATTAAGATTTTTATAAGTGATATTATTAAAGATTATTATTATTATTTTTTTTTCCTTAAGCAGCCATGCTAGTACTTTATTGAGTTTTTGAAATTATATTTGTAACTATATAAATATCTTTAATATTTATGTCTAACATTATCTGGCCATCTTAATGGTACCTAAGTACAACCTGCTGCATTACTTCAAACAGAAGTAAGCTGCTTGTTTGACTACTTAAAGTTCATAATGAAAAGGTCTTCTTTCTTTTATAACAAGCTTTAAAATTGTCTTTGTTACTTTCTTCTCAATTTGCTTTTTTTTTTTTTTTTTTTTTTCTTTCTATTTGCCTTTTTATATTTTCTTGATTTCTTCAATTTCTCACCTTTTTTTCTTTTAATTTTATCTGTTATTCTAATTTTTTTCTTTCATTTGATAATTTTCTTATAACATATTCTTCATACTTGTTTATAGAATATGTTCTAGACTGTTATTGCTACTGTATTTGCAAACTGCTGTCTTGATCTTGTGCTTAATAGCTCTGCTAGTTTGTTTTGTGTTTCTTTTGAAATTAGGCCTTTTATTAACACTTCTCTTATTTTAACTTCTGTTGTCTCTGTTTTTCCAAAAAGTGCTATATATAGCATATATAGAGGAATTTGAATCTTTTCTTCTTCTTTTAATTTCTTTTATGCTGTTGCAATGATCACTTTTTGGATTCTCTTTTAGAGATTTCTTTGCCTTTTGCATACTACCAAGTATACTTGCATCTCTTTTACTTTATCTTAGCATACTTGGCATTCTACTGTTGTGTATATATCTGGTCTTCTTCTGTTGAGTTCTTTTAAAGTTGAAAGTTTATCTATTATATACTTAATAAATGCATTTCTTTTGAAACTGCTTCTTCTTGTTATGCAATGTATTTTCTTAGTTGGCTTTAGCCTTCTCTAAAAATAAATCTAATCATAAATTGTGATTTCTGCTTCTGGCTCTAAATCTTTAACTGCTCTTATTTTTTTCTACTTTGCTTCTAGTCTTGCATTCATTACTAACTTGTAAAGCAATCTTGCTAATATGTCAGTTCATCTGTTTTTTCACTCTAGACAGTACTCTATCTCTTTATAACTGACTTTTTCAGTCTGTATTTTTTTCCTACTTATTGTTTTCTTCTTTGCTAAACTATCAGCTTTATCATTTTATTTATCTTTACTATAACTTTTAACTTTAACTAAATCTATCTGAATGTTTTTCATTTTGACAAGATCTTTAATCTTCATTATCCATATTGCATTCTTCTTTTTAATAATCTTGTTTCTGTCTGCTTGTTCTAGACTTCTACCAATGTTTCTTATTGCAGCATTACTATCTGTATATATTTTTATTTGCTTCTTTATAGGTATTATTAAAATTGCTGCTCAAATTGCTACCAACTCTGCTACTGTCGATTTTTGCCATCCTTTTAGTCCAAATGCTACCTCTTCTTCTGGCTATTCTTGTATTTCATTTGTTTGAACCCATCCTATATTCATATTGTCTTTAGATGTTGGCTCTTTACTGTCTTTTCTATTAGCTGCACTGTTAGTATATATTATATATTTATTTTTGTTTTTTATAATGTTTCTTTTTAGGACTTCTGTTATTTCTTGACTAATGTTTTCTTCTAATTTTTGTTATTTAATAATTTTTATCTCTAGTTCTTCTATCATTGTAAAATCTTTTAATTTGTATTTTCTTATTTTTGATCTGTCTATTTCTGTCTTGTCTAGTATTTGGTCTACTGCTATCTTAATTTGATTGCTGCCTTTACTTATTAATTTCTCTGAAATTACATAAATGTTTTTATTTAATCTTATCTATTGTTGGCAACTATTTTTTATCAGTTCTTCTTTACTTATATACTCTTTATATCTATTGATCTTAGTTGCTACTTTGTTCTCTTTGTACTTCATTTGCCAGTGTTTGATTAATACTTTTTTTTTTTTTTTAACCACCTTTCTGAGCTGTTTGTGGTCTTGTGTGCTATATACTATCCATTTTTTTCTTCTTTTGTCTTCTGATATATGCTTCTATTTGACTTATATTGCCTGAGTATTTTGTTTACCTGTTTTAAAATATCTTTATACTACTTTACTTTCTGAGTTGCTAAGCATTTTTGATTTAATTGCTTTGAACTATTCTGCTTTTTTCCCTTTGTTTGATTGGCTTTGATAGCTTTTTAGTTGCTGCTATATAATTGGTTTTTCTTTTCTTGTGTTAAGTAGTTAGTTCAGATATATTAGACCAGCTTTATTTACTCTAACTGCATCTTTTTTCTACAATTGTGCATCTATTAGTTCTTGTATTTTAGTACCATATTTAAACATTGTCTATAGTTTACTTTCTGTTCTAATATTTATTTTTAGTTTTCTTGCTTTAAGTATTGTAAGGCATGCTAAGTTGTTCTTTAGATATGTTTCAATTTTTGGCTGCTCTTTTGTCTTTCATATGTCTTTTATTAAACCTGCTCTTTGACAGTCTTGTGTTATTCTTAGTTTTGTTAGCTGTTTAAAACTGTCTTGTTTGTTCAGTCTTGCCAAGAGGCTACTTACTTGCTTTATAATTATTTCTTGTCACAAAGTTTTATAGCTGCTGAGATCTTTGTGTTCCATTATGCAGTTTTCTATTGTCCTTTGCAGGCTGCTCTTTTGTTTTGTCAAACTTATTATTAGTTGATATATTTTATTTAGGCTTCTGTTTAACATCTTTGTTAGCTGTAATATATAGCTTAGTTTGGGTATTATTATCATATTGTTTATGTATCTAATCTGATTTATTGTTATTTTTTTGTACTTTAGATCTCTTATAGTTTGACTTACTATTTCTTTTGCTTTTCTCTTTACTTGTATCTTCTGTATTTTGTTGTTTAACTATATTTCCAATGAATAAACTATTTTATGTCTTGGTTCTTCTATTATCTTGCTTTTCCTATATATTACTACTTTTTCTTTTTTTCAGACTTTTGTGTTTATTATTATTAATTTTGACTTTGATCCATTTATCTCTATATCATTTATTTCAAAAAACTCTTTTGCTATTTCTAAGATCTTTAACAATTGCTCTTTACTGCTTGTGATCCATGTTGTATCATCTGCATATGCAATTGCTGCTTGATGATATTTTGTGATATTGTTGCATTGTATACTTTTTTGTAACTGTTGCTTGACTGTATACCCTAAATTTTCCTCTTTCTAAATTCTCTCTAATAATAGGTCATAGAAGAGACATCATATTAATGGTAAGATTACTTTACCTTGGTTTATTTCATCTTCACTATTAGTTCTTCTGTTAGACTATAGGCTGTGATTATTCTCAATTGTCTCTTGTGAAAAAGATTCAATATATATTTAATTGTTCTTTTAGGTATTTTGACTCTTTGCAATACTAGTTCAAGACTTTTGAAAGAGACTGAGTTAAATGCCTTTTTCATGTTCTGCAATAGTATTCATATTTCTTTATCTTTTTCTTTTGCTTTTTTTATTATTATTTTTAAAATCTGTACTAGTTGCTCTGTTGAGTTTCCTGAAAGGTCTGTGAAATTTGGCTCTCTAAGTATTTTTCTTTTCATAATACTTTAGCAAGCCTTTTTGTTATCACCTTTGTAACAAGTTTTCTAAATGTTTCAATTAATGCTATTAGATGGATGTTATTTAAGCTATATCCTCATTCTATATCTTTTGATACGTATAGGATAAACTTGTGCTATCTTCTACTTTATTAGAATTTCTTCTACTTCTAAGCATAAGTCTGTGAAGCTTTTAAAGACTTCTTGTGTTTTTATTTCTGTCTTCTTGATTAATATATAGTTTATATCTAAAATACCTAAAGCTGTTTTTGTCTTTAACTCTTTCAGTACTTTTTTTTATTCTTTTTCCTTAATTTTTCTTTTGACTTCTGCATACTATTTCTTTCTAATGCTTTTTTTTAATTCATATATTTCTTTTCACTTTTTTTTCATTGTTTCTAATTTGGTGTTTCTTTTTCTAAATTGCATTTTATAATGTTCTGCTACATTTGTTTTTACTTCTTCTGGCTTTGTTATTAGATATGTCTCTTCTTCTTTTTGCTTGATAAGCCTATCAAGCATTATCTTTTTATACAGTTTATTTAGAAGACTAACAAGCATCTTCTCTTGGTCTGTTTTGATTATTTCACATCTCTTGTCTATATTCTCTTTTATTTACCTTTTTTATACTTGTTTTCAGTCTTTCTTCTTTTTTTCTTATAGGAGATTATTAAAGATTATACTATTTTTTTATTCAGTATTTTCAAATAAAGTTTCTTATAGAGTATATACTTTTTAGATTTATTTATATGATATTATATACTCTCAAAATTAGTTTTAATACACCAGAATTACAAAATTACAACTTTAAATACCTTATACAAGTTGCCAGAATAGGACCATTTTTCAAATTTTCTACTACTAGTAGAATTTGAACTTTGAACCTACTGCTTAAAAAATAACAACTCAACTACTACACTAGAATTACTATTCTCAATTAGATAATTCATGTAATTTATAATATATAATTTTTATACTAAATTTTTAAATATTCATATCTTAATAAATTTTTAAGATTTATGTAATTTAGTACATATACATTGTAATACACCTATTTGATCAACTATTCAGATTATAAAATCAGATGTAACAAAATTGAAAAAAATACTGATTTTTTTAAAAATTACTTGTAGTTCAAAATTTTGCTTATGAACTCATTTTTTGTGTTTTAATAAAAAAATTTCTTGCAAAATTTTGATATTAAAATTATTTTTATTATTACTTAATCCTAATCTATTTTAACACTAGCTCTTATTTTAAATTAATATGCTAATTAGTTTGTTTTAATTTTATATTATATTTGATCTTATAGGTGCATTATAATGCATATACACAAAATGATAAAAATTAATTTTTAACAAATTTTAATAATTTTACTATTGTTAGAATTAAAAGAACATACTCTATAACTTTTTTTTAAAAAAAAAATATTAAGGTAAGTACTTGTAACTCAGGATTTTATTGATAATATATTTGGCTAATAGTTGCATTACAACCATAGAGAGCAATTATGAAAAGAGTGTACAACTAGCCACTCATACAACTTTAGTTATTTTTTAACTTAAGTAGTTCACTCGAAGGTTCTATACTAGCTGCCATACCTGGAACCTGCTTGTAAATTTTCTATTTAATTACTTTAGTTTCTGTATCTATACATCTATCTCTGCCTACCAATAACCCTAACTAATGCTAATGAAAATATGCTATAGTCACTAAGTCTTTAAAACAGTTTTTTAAAACCTTTGAACTTGTACTAAACCTTTTAGAATTTTCTGTATTTTATTCTTATAGCTAACTTGGTATTACTATGGCTAAGACCAATACTGGTAGTTAGGACATACCATTAAACCACTATGCTCTTGTAGAGTTCATTCCAACTTTGGTACTAACTTCACAACATATCCTTACTACTTTGGTATTCAATACAAGTTTTACCAAGTTGTCATTTCAGATAGTTTAAAAAAGTAGGTTGAAACTATACATTTCTGATTTACATATTTGCTAGTATATATCTTTTTTCTTTAAAACCCAGAAATTTTGGTGGCCTGGTTGGTTCATCTGGTCCTTTCTTAAATACAGCATATTTGCTAGTTTCACAAGTTCTTGCTCTATTTTATAAGTCTAGTCTTTACAGTAGTATTGTTGAAAGTTCAGGTTACCTCTCTATTCAGATCTTTCAAGTAGGTTTCTGTTTTCCTATCTGATGTTACAGGGTTGTTGCCTTCTTGGTACAATACAACCAAGTAACAAAGTCACCTGGTACAGTGATTGATTATTGTAAATATATATGGGGTGAAGGTGTAGTAGTTTACTTTACTATACAGCAGTAGGCAAACAGTTCAAAATAGTAACAGTATATAGATTAACTTTTATTAAATAAACACACAGTGACAACCTTATCTATAGAAATTACTCTAAAAGAGAAATATCACTTTTACAAGTTAGAGGTAAAGGTAGAAGAGTTTAGGTTAAAGTATAGGAACTTAGAATTGGTAGAGAAGAGTAAAAGCTACCCTTTATATATTTTTTTACCTAGTAGAGATAGTGGAGATTTAAGCAACAGTACTTGATACTGTACTCAGAATAATAGGAGTTTGAACAACATTAGATATTATTGTACTTGGGATAGTAAAGGTTTAAACAACATTAAATGATACTATGCTTGGGGTAGTAGGAACTGTACAAAGGCAACTGAAGATATTGTTTATATTATTTGTTATTCATGTTTGAAACATTTGGGACTTGTGTTTAGACACTTGGATCTATGCAAAGGCACTTAGGATATGTGCAGAGATACTTGAGGTTCATGTAGAAACACTTGGAGTTCATGTTAGGAATACTTAAGATTTTTGTACTGCAGCACTTGGCATAGTAATTTTGTGCTAGGATATATAAAACTTGTACAGGAGTACTTTGGGTTTGTAAGATGATAGTAACATTACAGATGTTACTCAGTGTCATGTAGCTATACCATATTTCTAATAGCCAATTAAGATCCTTTTATCTATCTACTATATAATATAACCATTGTCTAACTAATAACTAATAATAAATATAATATAAAATACAATAATCATAACTCTCCCTGACGATCACTCGTACTGAATTTTTTATAAACGATAAGCAGAAATTTGTTAAAAAGAAAAGGAAAGGCTTCTAGTTTAGAACGGTTTTTACAAAGGTCAACTTTGTGTTTTCCCAGAGACTCCTTTGTATATTTAACATGCAAGCCAAAAGCATTTCTGTATAA